>JARWLC010000014.1:19866665-20079165 GCA_033318265.1 Phyllotis vaccarum | reverse complement strand
CCCCATTTCTCAAGATTATCCAGCCTTAACTATCGTTTTTGCCTTCATTTCTTGCCCAACCCTCTAATTCCACTTGTTTGATTGAAAGTACATTTCTGTTTCTTTTTCTTGAAATGCTTTTTGATCTCCTTTTAGTACAACATTGTTGGTAAAATTATGTCTCTTTAAGTGAAACTTCCCCAAGAGACTAGAGGCAAGGCAGTGCCCACTGATACTAACTGCTTTAGCCCTCATTTTAATGCCTTAGTTTAGTTTGTTTATCTGTATTTTTGAGAAGGCTCTATGTAGCCCAGACTGACCCAGAACCCATTCACTAATAGGCTCAGGCATGCCTCAAACTACTGCCTCAGATTCTAAAATACTAAGAATACGGGAATATGCCACCATGCCTGACTTGTTTAATGTGTCATAATATTAAAGTTCCTTTCCCATTGAAACCTATGATCTTTGAAATAAGGGTATTAATTAACTTCTATATGTTGCAAACAGACTATAGCATACTGGGATCTATAAAAGACAAATGATCCATTGCCTCGCCATCTTGTTTAGCCATAGGTGGCACAACATTCCTGCTCTCAAGCCCACAGAGAGGAAAAAAAAAAAAAAAAAAAACAATTCATAATCCACTCAAATCAGTACAGTGTTGAAGAAGGATCGGGGGAAGTTTATATAACACTATGACACCCATAAATAGAAATAGTGATGTGATGTACCTTAACACCAAGGAGAAAGAACAAAAATGACCAGGACTAGGTTTTCACGATATGTGATATCATGGGGACCACGGTCCCCTGTATAAAAAGTGAAGTGAACTAAAATACAAAATAAGGTTAGAGGTGAATATGGGGCAGAGGAGAGAAGTATAAAAAAAGAGAGAAAGAAAAGAAAGGAAAGGAAACGGGAATGGAGAGTGCAGGCAAATAATCTCACTCTTAAAAATCAAGATAAAGTGGCATGATGACAAGGCAGGTAAGCGTCTCTGTTGTCTAGCATAAAGGAGATGGAGCTCACAAATTTTAGAAATAACACTAGAGTCCTCACTTGATGCACAGTCAAGTTGTCTACACATGCAATAGTTGAAGTAAGATATGAAATACCAAGAAAAGACAGTGATGTTTTCATTGAAAAAAAATGTAGCCGATTATTTAGTCTAGATGAGGAGTTAGAAATCTTGAATGAGAAGTACCCTGGCTTTATTTACATTTCACAGATACTTTTGTATTGTTTAGATTTATTCATTTTTTTTCATTACGTGTGTGGCCAGGGGTTTATATACACATGAGTGAAGATGCCTTTACACATGAGGTGTCAGACCCTCTGGAGCCAGAGAGAGAGAATGTTGGAATCCACCTGACATTGTTGCTGGGAAGTGAACTTGGGTGTCTGGAAGACAGGCCATCTTTCCTGCCCGAAATTTTGATCTCTATACTAGAAAATTTTGCATATGATCATTTCTAAGATGTCCAATCTTTGTTCCCACTTAAAGATCAGCCAAGGACAGTAAAGGCTTCATACGCCTCTTTATATATGGACATGAAAATTGTACATTTCTGGATGTTCTCCACGGTTTAAACTTTATTGACATGTCATACACCATTATAGAAATCTTTCCCTGATGATAAGAGTCCCAGTCCCTTGAAGGATATAAGTACATCCCTTATTGCAGAAGAAAATGAAGCTCTTGAAAATATACAAAGACTTATATTTTTAAGAAGATATATAAGCTCCCTCTGTGATTAGTTTAATTTTTTAAAAATTTTCACACAGGTAACAATAACTTTGTGCGTGTTATATCCTTGTGAAGAAAATTTGTCAATGTCCTTGAAAGTCTAAATCAGACAACTAAAATTCATGCTAATGTTTGCAATGATGTGCAAGGGACCCTTGGGAAAAAGATGAGTAAGCATTAGATTCTTAGGATAAGAAAGGAAAAACAAAAATTATTCTTAGTCCTCAAAAGAAAAGCAGTAGGTGGCAAAGCAAGTTATTTTGGATGAAATTGTCATGCATACATTCTGGTACTGAAGCTTGCTATTTAAAAGGCTGAGTTCCAGTTAAGGGAAGAAAGTACTCTGGAATATACACCTCTCATATAATGTGAGCTGGTCAGGCATCATCAATGCTGTTTGCTCCAGCCCATTTCTGTTTTGTTTTGATTTATTGTCTCATTTGAGTTCTCAAAATTAAAACTAAGGCCTTGTACATATAAGGCAAGTGCGCTACCACTAAATTATCACCCACATCTCAGATTTGTTGAGATAGTCTCATTATGTAACTTGGAAGGGGGGTGGTGGTAGGTATCATAAATTCATTATCTTCTTGTTTTTGTTTATTAAGTGCTTTTTTAAAAAAAAAAGCAGATGCAAACATTGCTGTTTTGTAACTGATTTGTCTCTTTGTTTTTATAAACATCTCAGGTCACTATTGTTCTGTTATTGAACATTTCTCAGGGATTGGTTGCATATGCCTTTAATCTCAGCACTTGGGAGGCAGAGAAAGACAAATCTCTGAGTTCAAGGCTAGTCTGCCCTACAGAAACATTTCAAGGACAGCCAGGATTACACAGCAATTCCCTTTCTCAAAAAAACCATACTACTACTACTAATAATAATAATAGATTAATAAAATAAATTTCTCATGAGAACAATCATTCTCTTTTCATTCATTGAGACCCTTATTTGTCAGCAGAACACCATAAATTAATTTCTTCTACAACATTCCCACGTTACCTTTCCAGCACTAATTTCCTCACAAGTCATGATGTCCAGATATTTGCTTGCACATAACTGATAATTCCCTTGGATTATGATTAAGCCTGGAATTACCCTCACATAGCATAAATCATGTACAGAACCCGTCACCTCTACAGTCTCAAATTTATGACATTAAGGTCATTGCTTGGTATTCAGCCCTAGCAATCTGATGTAGGTGCAGAATCAAGTTCCTTTGTCCCATTTTTGGAGTTATCTTACAGTAGCTAAAATGAGAGATGTGATTTAAGTAAAACCAAGAGATTGTTAGGGACCAGATTGCTCCCTAAGTTCCCACACAATTGTGTCATTATTTCTATTCATAAAGAGAATAGAACTACTTAGCACACCAGATAGCATCATAACTAGGTTTTCAGCAGTGACCCCAAACTAGATCAAATTCCTTGACTCAGTCAGAACCAGTAAGATTATGGGGGTAAGAAGTCGAGGGAGACAAGACACAATAAATTTTTGCACTTTTTCAGACCTAAAAATTTAAACATAGTCCTTGGACTATAAAAAACACACATAAGTAAAATTAAAATTCAGAATATAATTTACTGAAGATTAAGTAAGTCAAATGGTGTCTTAAATACAGTTCAACATTTGCAGTGAGGCATGCTGGCATAGACTTTTATTCCTAGTACTTACTGTAGAGGTAAAAGCCAGAGGATTGTTATAAATTAAAGGTTAGCTTAGACTTTCATAGCAAAGTTCAGGTACTCATGGATACACAACGAAACCTTATTTCCAAAAAGACAAAATAATAACGCAGCAAAAATAAATGTGTAGGAAAATAAGAAAAAATTGCCTCCATTGGTTTAGCAGCTCACTCTTGTAATATGTGATCTTAGAAAGTGGAGCCAGGGGAGCCACAAGCAATCCTTAATTTCAAAGTGCATTGGTGATAAGCCAGCCTGGTCTACAGAGCTAGATTTTCTTTCTCAAAACAAAATAAGACAAAACTAAACTAAACAAGACAAAACAAAGAAAAAAGCTAAACACATAGAGCAAGACCGAGACTGAGTTAGAGCACTTTATAGCATATGGACTTAGGTTTTCTCCCCAGCACCAAAACACATGTGTAAGCATGAGTGCACATACAAGCATATTCATAAGAACCCACATATGTCCACGTATGCATATACAACATTCACGACTGTTTTAAGAGTATATTTTCTATGGGGGGGCTTTCTTGTATACATAAAGTATACCTGTAAACAATGGAGTATGTGAAAATACTGGTCCTCTTGACTTTATAGCCTATCTGCAGATCACAGACTTCAGTGCTGTGAAGAACAACAGAAAACAGTGGCCTTGGAAATGGTCTAAGTAGACATGTGGGAGAGTGGGGGGGGGCAGTGGAGAGAGTAACCCAAGGTGAGATGTGAGTATATACTAAGAATGAAGTCAGAGAGTGAGATCTACATCGTTATTCAGGCAGCGATGGGAATGAAGTGATATTATCAAACCTAAATTTTAACAGGACCCCCTCACACACACACACACATACACACATGCACTTCAAGCTGAAATGTTTAATAGGGAACCAGTTAAGAGTGAAGCATTCTAATTTTAAAAAATATTTTCTATAACTCATATTTTTCACACTCTAAAATAACAGAATCTTTTTAGGCTGTTGTCATTTCTTTCTCATTTACTAAATGAATAAAGACATTCATACAAGTATGTGTGCTGTGAAATAAAGGAACTGTTTGGGCCTATATCAGGCACCATAGGAGTAGGCAAGGAAAATCAGAGAAGAAGTAGGAGGAGGAGGGTAGGATCAGACAGAGATGTGATCCAGCTACCCAAGATCAAGATGTAAGGAAATAATAGGTAAGCCACAGGCCACATGGCAGGACAGATTATTGGAGATGGGTTGAATTAAGAAGTAAGAGATAGCTAGTAATATGCCTGAGTCATGGGCATGAAATTAATATAAGTGTCTGTGTGTTTCTTTGGACTTTGGGATTGATGGTCCTGATAAGCAGCAGCAGATCTGAACAATGGGACTACGCAGGCCAGAAACCTCTTGTTACAGGTGGTGCCCAACAAGACATTCCCACATCATATGTGTGTTTCTATGTAATGTCTTTCAGATTGTATACCTGGGTGTATTCCTCTCAATATTGGATAAGATGTTAAAACTATAATAACTTCATTCTCTTGAGAATTCCTCTGAATTTTCTCACACACACCTCATATTAAATCTATCACTGCATATACTTATGGTGTGTTTTCCTCATACGTTGCATACTTGTTATTCAAAGCCACCTCAACTGCTACAAAATCATCACCATTCTCTCCATGCAAAACAGTGGTCAATAAGCAAAACTCTGAAGATCTGGATATGCATTAGTTAAAGCATTTATTTGTGTGTCAAATACACCTGGAAAATGTCATGTATTTACAGTGACTAAAGGGAGATCTCTTAGAAACGACATTCATATGCCTACTTAAGTCACTGAATATAAGTCTCAGCCTATAGCATATGCAGAATACAGGATTGTTCGACATTTGATACCTTATCCCACTTCTATAAATACATCTGTCAGAGTGAAACTATGTTTCTGGAGAAGGACTTTCAATGACGTGTCACTGAGAAGCCCAAGGGAATTGAGTGATGGAACAGAGAGCTATGTTTGAGAATGTTCGCGATTTTCACTGTGGATTTAGAGCATCTGTAGCTAGGTGTACAGTCCCAGCTGATGAGTAGTTTATATGCAGAACTTATCTTTGTCATCTTCTCAACTCAAACAGCAGTTAACTTATGTGTCTCTTAAGTTACTATAACTTCAGTTTGCCTTTGCCCCTTACTAAGTTTTTATGTATTTTTTATAGTGTCTGTTGAAAAACACAAAACCCCTATGTCCAAAGGCATTCTCTTAAGTGTTTTAATATATGAGTCTTCCACACTAAGCAAGTAATTCATTTATAATGGGAAATAACCACATGTTTTGTTTGGGAGATGATATATAATATCCATGATATATTTGTTAACATGAGATACATATATTAAAAATAATGAAATATACTATGCCTTTATTATTTGCATATAAAATTAAGTATATGAAGGCAAAAACTATATTCTTCACTATATTCCCGAATGGACATATAATAGTTTGAGACTGCATAAAAATAGTTTCTACTATTTCAGTAATAAATTATTATTTTGAACATAGATATTGAACAAAGAAGAAATAAAATAGAAAAGGCAAGACTGTTCATAGGTATGGTGGAGAAACATAGTCAGATCAGGGACATCTGGAAGAGCTGGACCATGTTTGGAGAAAAGGGTGGGAGAAGAAGGGAGAAAGGGGAAGCAGGTACAGTAGACCAAAGGTACAGGAAGGGGGAGGGAGGGTAAGTGACCAAACACCTGGGGGAAGGGCCATCCAACTCATGGGCTGGAGAGTTCAGGGCAAAAGGCACAGTTATGCTATGATCCATAAACAGTAACAAGTAGGGACTGAGGGATACCTGTCTAACCTGGTGGCCAAGTTTAGCTTTGATGTTTTAAATAAGCACCTCACCTCAACTGTTTGTCTTGGATTTGAAACTTGACAGACACCAATTCTAATTTCTTAAGAAGAAATGTAGTCATACATGTGTAAAGGATGCTACTCTCTAAAGAAAGAAATAACTTTCAGTAATGCACTAGCCTTTCATTAATAAGTAGTAGAGATTATGAATTAAAATCTGTTCAATTATACCCTTTATGCTGTTTTCTATGGTAAGACTACAGCATATTGGTGTAGTCTTCAAATGTTACATGGGTTTTAGTTTTTTTTGGGTATCCCAAAGATCAGAGAGTGGGTAAAGAGACAGAAAAGGCACATGTGTGGGAAATCAGCGGCTTGCAATATTTCAGAATAGTGCAATCATTTAGAAGATATAAATTATAAAGCATTGATAGCAGGCTCTAGGGTTTTAAGTGTTTTGTTCTTAAGAGCATGCATTATCTCCTATAAGCCACAAGCCTCAGAGCTCCTTGCTTCTCTTCTTGGTCTGCTGCACCCTTCACCACTATTAATTTTTATATAAATATACCTATTTGTGAACAGTGTGTGTTATATTTCAAACTTGTATCAGCAAAATATTGAAGAAAGAGTTTTTGTATATTCAGAGGATCAAATTAATTAGTTTTTGTTCTGATCTTCAAAACAATTAAGACCAGGAGCAAACTTCTAAATAGCATGTTTGCTCAGAGGTCATGTTCATAGTAAACATCATAACAAGGCTAGAAATACCAAATGTGTCTTATGTCTCAACATACAAGCTTTGCCTCTGCCATTAAGGGCAGATGTAAAAGTCAGATTTCGATCTCAGAACGCATGATCACGTATGAATATGTGACCTGTTCTCTTGCTAAAAGGAATGATACGGGCTGATAAAACAGTTCAACTTAGTTGATTTACAAGTATTAAAAACTTGGTGAATAAATCTTGGAGAAAATTGTTTTTGAATATAATGTCTCACTAGTGAAATCAAATGGGAATTTCCACACCTTACTGAAAAAATAAGGAATTCTGCTATTCTGTATCACCTTTCATTAAACACTTGCAAAGGTTTACTGGTGGTTTAAAAACAACCACAGGCATCTTATTCCATTTCCCCTAACTAGTGATCTTTGCTATACTTCAGGCATGAACTCCTTGAAGAAGCTCGTAGAAAAGGATTACCTTTTGCCCAGTGGGATGGACCCACTGTAGTCGCTTGGCTGGAGGTAAGCAAAGCAAGCTAAAGACTTGCCTTAATCAATCATTGCTAATCTGACTGATTAGAGACAGATAAAGACTGATTTCTGACATCACAGCTGCCCTCTATTATGTAAGTTCTCATGAAGGAAACATATACACGTCTATGGACTTGTGACTATTGCATTAGGGAAGATTCTTTCTTATATTGAGACAAAACAAACATGCCACGGTGTAAACAGAAGTGCCCTGCATTCTGTCCTCTTCATGAGTTCTAGAATAGGAAAATAAATAATTATTGCCATGATTTGGAGGGTTCTGAGGAAATATCAGCTCCTGGCTAGTAAAAAAGAAACAAAATAAAAAGAAACTTTTTTACACACTAAACTCAATACTGATGAATTATCTGGAATGTTCTTCCTTCACTTATAATTAATTTTTTAAAATGGCTATGGACTAGTTTAGACAATTGTGAATAAACAGAAGGTCAAGACCTATGTTTCCTTCTTTGTCTAAATCATATAAGCATTCATGTTAGTTTGATTATTAAATTGATTAATCAATCGATTAAATATTTGATATATAAAATATATATGATTGTCCTATATAGCAATGAATAATTTGATATAACACAGACAGCATTCAGTGTTTGCTCTACAATACAATGCTGTAGAAAATAAAGCAATATTTGACCAGGGTAGAGGAAAGCAGCCTGGCATTGAGGGGAAGTCATATTTAACTCTGGATTGGCTCCATTTTATTCACCAGTAACTGACTGACCTTTACATTCACTTCTCCTAAATGGTCCAGTCACAGCCCCTAGGATACTGATGCCAGGGGAAAGTATTGAGGATTTTCCTGCCTGTCCAAGGCAATAGCATACGTTGAAACTATTTGGGTCATAAAGTAACTTAATTTTATGATTTATCATATTCAGAGCTGGGTAAATACCAAATGAAGAAAAACTAAAGCTTATTTTGTTGTCAAAATACTCAGACAGATAGATATAAAAGCATGCTTTTTGTTTAATTCTTTCAAAGTAATTAATTCTAAAAGTCACCTTTTCAAACCTATATTTTAAGTTACTATGTCCAAAATTATAATAATAATAAAACCCTCCTGTAGTAGAGTAAAGTTTTAAAAAATTTATACCTCAACAGTATCAGGAATTATTTGTTTGGGTGTCATTTAAATTCTAATAATAAGAGCTATGGTTTGACAGAGAGTTAGTTGCTATTTTGGCAAAGGATGAACAAATCCTTCCTATTAAAAAACAAAACAGATTTACTGACACTGAAAAGCTGGGAAATGACAGCCAGTGGAGCCAGAGTTAATTAAACCTTTCCTGGGTGCTGAAATTGCTGCTAATGCGTTTCCTAATGTAACTCAAATCACAAAATGGAATAAACAAGAAGAACAAGCATGCTGAGACCATGAATGGAAGCCCTTAACTTTTACCTCTTTTCCCCGGTCCTGGTGTGCACAGTCTATCAAGGATGTAGTGTGGGAGGTAGTCTACTCCTTCCCACATCATTTATCCATATCAAAAACTCTTTAGTGTCTAATCACAGATGACACTTGTAACAATAGATTGGCAACAATTGTGTGATTTTTAACCAGAGTAGAAATACAAACATCAGTAGGGACAAGACGAGGTATATAGATGCCGAGTTATCTTCAAGAGTTTTAGTTTATGAACCAAGAGAGATGGCCAATTATCTGTACCCTCTAATGTATTTGTCAATACAAGGATAATTTTAATGTTCTTCCCCTTTTGGAACTCAGTATGTACCATACAATAACTATATTATATCTTTATATCATGTGTTTGATTTAGCCGCGGCCCAGGCTTCAGATTTGGCATTTTGTTCCTTGTCTCTTTTATATTATAGACTTATTATATCATAGGATATAGAAAGAAAAATGACTGTATCAGTTATCCACTCATATAACAAGATATTCCAAATAAGAATCTATTATCTCACTAGGTGTATGAGTTATATGTGTGTACTAGAGTAGAAAATTTGGTTTGGCTATGGTTTGTGATTTGGTGAAAATCATAAGCTCAGCAATGGCGGACCCATCAATGCATGACAGACAAACTGAATCTGTTTTCAGAATTCAGATGAGAAGTATAATGTACTCGTTAAATGCAGGCCATTTAAGCCACTTAAGAACTTACAAATACACTGAGCTGATCCACCTTGGGACTTCTTGCCCTTTTTGGGGAGGGGATGAGTGGATGGGGGGGAGGAGGCTGAAGGCTGACTGGGAGAGATTGGGAGGAGGGAAGGGAGGGGGAGCAGGGAGATACATTGATTAAAAATGACATTAGTTAATAAAAAATATAACCATAAATGGGAAAAACTGAACAGAAATAATGAAACAAATATAAAAATAGATTTTCTAATGTAGAGAATTATTTTAAAAAAGAGCTTACAAATAAGTTCTTGTCTTTAGTCACAAGTAGAAAATTGCTGCCCCCCCCAATAATTGATATCAATGTAGCTCTGCAACCACAGTATCTCAATTTCAAATTAATTACTACCTAATTGTTGTTTAGAACATATACTCAACATCTTTATATATCTATCTCTCTAGTCAAAAATAAGAACGTTTATCTCATGAAGTTGTAGACAACAGATAAATATATAAATGCAAAATAAAATTGAAAACCTAGAGGAAGGATGTAAAAGATACAGTTTTCCCATTGGTGTGGAAAAAAATAACTAACAAAAGGAAGAATTTCTTTGGCCTTACATTTTGATGGTGCCATCACTTATTAAAAGAATGGTAGGGAGGCTAGAATGGATGTAAGTATGATGATAGGACTACAAAGCAGCTGGTCTAGTGCACCATCCATCAGGAAGCAGAAAAAGAAAATGCTAATTTTCAACTTGCTTCATGGTTTTATTCATTCTGAAACTGCCACCCATGAAGTTTTCTACCCACATTCAGGGTGGTCTGTCTTCGTTAGTTATAGCTTTCTGGAAATTCACGGACGTGCCCAGATATGTGTTTCAGAGAAGATGCTAAAATACAGTCAAATTGTAACGAAGATTCAACCATCACAGATAATAACTAAGATTATTCTAACTTCTCTGTTTTTGTTTGTTTGTTTTTTTGTTTTTTTTTTTTTTCCAATGCCACAGCTCTGGTTGGGAATGCCTGCTTGGTACGTGGCAGCATGCAGAGCCAATGTGAAAAGTGGAGCCATCATGTCGGCTTTGTCAGACACCGAAATCCAAAGAGAGATTGGAATCAGCAATCCTCTGCATCGTTTAAAGCTCAGACTAGCGATCCAGGAGATGGTTTCCCTCACAAGCCCTTCAGCTCCTCCTACATCGCGCACTGTGAGTCAATGTCATGGCAGCTTTAGCCCACAGAGCAAAATGTGACAGCGCACATTTAACATCAGCATGAGTTATTTAAGAGATGAATCTTGCTCTTCAGTAACAACGCTGCTACTTTATAGGTTTTCAATGGAGGAGCGCTGATTCCTTTCAGTCTTAAAAGCTAAAACCAAGATGGCCTTCAGAGCTAACATTCAGATAAGAGTTTAGATTTTCCTCCCAAGCTGAAAGATCTGAAAGCTTACTAATTTTTGAACTCTCCTTTTCTTTAGAATGAAATCTGGCATCTTTTGGGGACTAGCCCAAAGCATTAAAGGTTTCTGAAGATACACTGTTTAATTTGTTGCTTCTAAAAAAATTCATGTTAAACATTTTATATTATATGGTGTTTTATAAATTCAAATTGGAAAGCTCCTCTTTAAAATCTGCCGGTTTACAATCCCTTTTATAACTGTATCTATAACAACTAGCATTTTAAAGTAATATACTGAAAAGGGTTTTCCTAATGACAGGTATAATCAACAAATACTCTCAAATGATATTTTTTCCACTATTTAGTAAGTTTTTGACTGATGAATGTGAAATTTCTTGTGTTAACTGGAGTTCTCCAGTCCCACATCTTATACAACATAACAAAATATGAGAGAATAAAATAAAATTGGTGGAGAAAAGTGATACTCTTTATTGCATCTTTCAGAACAGAAAAAAAAAAAACTGTCTTCAGTGTATTTTGAAGATGGCCTTAGTAACCTTAAAACAAGCAAATATCATTCTTAGCGAAAACATGTTTTGTAAAAAGCACATTTTTATCTATAATGTTTACCCCAAAGCAAGTAAAATTACAGATTAAAAATGAAACCATATTGAATTGTTACAAAAGCAGACAGATATGAGGAATGCTTGAGATGCTCAGGATACTGTTGCCCTCAAAAGGTTATTTTGGTGTACTTGTCATTCCTACAATATTCTTCAGGGTTACAAGACCACCCCAATATACCATTCACTTACTGATTTCTGAGAAGTTTTCTGTTAAATACTCTAAAATCTAGATTTCATTCCCATCATACATTAGCATTTTTGTACGTGTATATAAAGGCCTTTTTAAAAAATGATCTTTTTTCTTGACTCATCTTTGACAAGATTATATACCAATTATACCAATGTTTTCCCCAGGCCTTAAAATTATCATCAGGTATATTCTAATTATCAATATACTCATTGCCAGGCCAAGCAATGTGTCAATGGATAAAAGTTGTTGCTATGGGAGCTGGAGGGCAGAAATCTAGATTCTCAGATCCAAGCTAAACACACACACACACACACACACACACACACACACACACAAAAACTGGGTAAGATTTTTGTTACACCTGTAAGCCCTGTCCTGTATTGGGAAATGGGGGAGGGAGACGAATGGAACCTCTAAGTTCATAGTTCAACAAGAAACCCACAGAAACACTACTGCAGTAAGCTGGAACAGTATCAAGAAAGACACCTAAGCCCAAATTCTGGCTTCACTTATATATAACTATGTACACTATATACATGTGAGCATGTGCACACATACACACACACATGCGCACACGCATGCACACACACTCATTGTATAGGATGTGCTTTCCAGTTACACAGAGGATGCAAACTATACATGGTTTTGAGTCACTCACCCCCAACAAAATACAATAAGAAAGTCATGCTGAGTAGTAAGTTCAGTATGAGCTGAAATTGCTCAGTTCCTACACGTGAGACAGAAGCTGAGTATTGAAAAAGGATCTTTAAAATAATAAAAATTAATGAAAATAATATTATTTTATTAAATTTTTAATAAGAACTTGTTTGTCCATTTTCTTATAATACAGAACACTTAGTGATTTTCTTGCAAAATTAGTAATGTAGCATAAATATATTCCTCAAGTATTACAATATAATCTTTGCCCTTTTCTTTATAGAAATGATATCATTTTTATAAAGATTTATATTAGATATTTAATTCATTTAATAATTCCAGAATATATAGAATATGTACATTTACATATAGTATTGTATAAAATGTGTCTATATCCACAGTAATTATTGTATAGGGACAATTTATTTTCTTAGTACATTAATTGTTGAATTGCGAAGGCACTCCTTCTGCCTAGCCTCTGCTCCTCTTGCTGCTTATATTTAAACATTTGAAATTACTAGTAAACTTAATGGTTTAATTCTAGTAGTTGAGAATTTCAGAAATTTTCAGTATTTCCACTGAATTAAAGAGATGGTTGCCCTTTTACTAATCATTCAAAGCCCTTTAATCATAGGGCTTGTGCCTTAAGCAATATACTGATCCAAAAATTCATATGACAAGTAGAGTTGTGGTTCTTAAAATTACTGCATTTGTTTTCTTCCCTGATACCCCATCTTAACAGACCCATTTGCCCGTTTTTATTTCAAAATACATTTGCTTTACAAAACAAAATTCTCACATAAAATTCTATTTAAAAAAAAATACCAGGGGCTGGAGAGACAGTAATTCAAATCATTGATCAGTGAGTTTGGTTGAATTAATAATGAACAAGATGAAGGAATGAGAAAGGATAATTCCTAATATTGACCTTGGTCTTCCAGACACATGAGTACACACTAGCATGCTCACCCACCTGCACACATACATGTGGCCACAAGCATATACAACTTTAGGGTAGTTTCAGAGGTTTTGAATAGTAAATTTTAAGTTACTTCTCTTTGCAATTCACAGACAAAATGAACAACACTTCAAAATGACAAAGTTGATAACAAAATTTGCTTTTAGCAAGACAAAATTTAGGAATATTCTGAGGTCTGGTCAGCTGACTTCTTGGCATTTTGATATTCAGAGAACTAATTTTCCTGATTAACTTTCACGAGTTATTCTTTGAGTTAATATGATATTTATTTTTCTTCCATAGCTTCTTCCTGAATGATTTAATTGAGTTAGGACTAGAAGTTGGTAACATCCTTTATGAATTTTCCTCCCAAGTATCACTTATAATACTTTATAAGAATTCTACCCCTTGCACTTAAAGGGGTTAAACAGGTCAAGAAAAGAGCAAAGTTTAAGGAGGTATGCATTATCAGACACCAATAATAACTTTAGAAATGAATATTACCTAAAATTTAACCTCATGGAATATCTTTATCTCCTTCTCCTGGTCTGTTCAAGTGCTATGTTTTAAACTTCTTTCCAATATTAACTATGTACTTTTGATTCTTCTTAAGACATGGAAAATCTGATGTTTACAGGCATTTTGTCATCATTCTAGGGCTCTTAATGAAAAGTAGCAATAGAGAAATTCAGGTTTCGAGTGCAGTATTAATTCAGAATGCACTTTGTACCTTACTAATCACCTGCAAGATGACATTGTCCACTAAAGGGGCTGATAAATTTTGCTTTATGGATCATATATATTTGAGAATTGAACATAAACTCCTATGGTAGTAAGCTTCTGTGAGAGTCACAGATTCCTTGATGCTAACCCTTATTCTTGTCCAAACCACTATTGGTATGTTCTTCAACCTTGTTTCCAAGGTCCAAGATCTTTTCAATTGTTCATAGCCTCCTAGAGGACTTGTTCTGCTCCTCTCTGAAGCCTTAAACCCCTAACTGACATTCAGATGAGAACTGTGTCCTCTGAAGCTACCAAGAAGGAAGTAAACTGATTGACAAATTTACTTAGTAGATGTAAGGCTAATTACTGAATAGACCCATTAATGCCTCATGTATTCTTTAATGGTACTTTACCCATTTAATCTCAGGACTCACAAGACAGAAGTAGGTGATCTCTATGAGTTCAAGATCAGCCTAGAATGTTTAGTGAGAAAGAGGCCACGAAGAACTTCAGAGTAAGACACTGTCAACAAACAAACAATTACAAACAACAACAACAAAAAAAAAAAAAACAAGCCTCAACTACCATTTAATGTAGAAAAACTATTCAGTGGTTTGTTTCACAAAATTATGTGGCAAAAAAAGAAATGTTCTGCGAAAGTATGCATCATGGGCTGGATAGTTTAAGTGTGCTCACTGTATAATTATGAGGTTTATGATCCAAGCACTCACATAACAAACCAGGAATCATGCTCAGGACGTAAACTCCTCAAATAGGCACAGAGAAAAGTCATTAAAGCTTGCTGATATCCATCCTTGCCAAGAAGGTTCAAGCCTCACATTCAGGGGAAAAACTGTGCTTCAAAACAACAGGACAGGACAGGATAGAGGAAGACACCCAACATCTTCATCTGACCTATGCATCCAACTGCACAAGCAGTGAAAACGTGTGCCTATGTGCACATTCTGTCTCATACTCACAATAGAAAATAAAAGCACATTTTAATAAAGTAAACTCTCGCATGAAATGTAATTTTTTAACATGAAACTTACAAAAGTTTGGCAATCACATTTTCACAAATTGCTCTGAAATTATACTCATTTTGCAAGTGAGGATAATTAAATATCCATAGCTTCTAGAATCTAAACCAATCTCAGAATACTTCGTGTACTGCCCAGTACCATATTCAGAAAACCCATGGAAGAGTTGTACTCCATTAAGAGATAATATTGGTTAAGGTCCTTTTGGAAAGAGTAAAATAATCATTATTTGGAGTCAGAATCAAGGGTGAAGCTGCCCAAGTTGGTGGTAAAGAGATTTTCTTGATATGAGTATCTCTTGTATAGTAATATATTTCATAAGCGTGTAATTTTTTACTTTATAGCAAAAGATAGCTATATCTAAAATCTGAAGCAGTTAAATATGAAAATTCAGTGTCATCACATCAGAAGATAAAGAGCAAAGTTGCATTGTTTTAGAGTTAGTTTACAATTTTACAAAATTTAACATAATGACCACATTCTTTTGGAACACGAAGCATTGTTTTGTTTAATAGGCAAAGAACTACTACAAATATGAGCTTCATGGCATGTTTCTGTCCAATTAGCTTCTTGAGAGAAAGAAAAAGATGTCGCGGGTATAAACTCATGCTGCATGTGTAGAGAGGGAGTGTTGTAGTGTATGCAATGCTGTTGACTAACAGAGATGCCTCCTTTCTCTCTACCCTGTTTTTCCACCATGAATGACACTGCTATCTTTGGGCTCCTCACTAGCCTTCAGGCAATGTCTGGGTGACTCATGAAGAAATGGAAAATCTTGCAGCTCCAGCAAAAACGGTTAGTCTTTATTAAACTCAAATGCACCTATTTATATAGAGGAAAAAGACACAAAAAAAATGATATGATACACTGTAACCAAAGAAATAGGGTGTGTTATATAGTTACAAAGATAATACATGTTTTGGATATATATTTATTTTAGTGTGATTGCTTGACAATTGAAAATGCAACAGTGTTAGACTGTCACATGCTTTTTATCCTAAGTATCTATGGTCTACTACTGTAATATGCAAACAGTAATAAATAATTTAGTAAAACTTAGGAACACTGGTAGTTTTGATAGTACCTCTTAGCATTGAATATGGTCACAGGAGTATACGTTACAACATCAAACTTAATCAATTGTAGAAAGACTTACAATAAACCATCACTTTCAATGTAACTATATAGGTTTTTGAGCTATAACATCCCACATGTAGAACTCTAAGAAAAAAAATATTGAAATTTTATATATATTTTGTTTTTAAAAGCACCGTTTGAAATCACTTTTGGGATTCTAATCATCAGCTTTAAAAGTGGGATGTTTTACGGAGTCATTTTTCATGGGAAGAATCAAGTTGGCTACAACCTGTAATTTTCCTCTAGCCACTTCATTTGAAAGTACCTTCACTTTACTTCTCATTAAAAATTTTGCTTATTTATAATGTAATGTTGCAAATGTAACAAGGCAAAGTCATATACTAAACCACATTTGTTAGCACATACTTTCTCCTCTTTCCCTGGCTGGCTGTATTTGGGTATGTTTGTCCCTAAGCTATGACAGAAAGATAGTTATTCACTTCATTAATTTATAGTCTGTAACCCTTTTTGCATTATACACAGGTATATATAATTAAGTTTGTACAAAATTTGGAAATATATGTAAAATCAAAAATAGCCAATTATTTTACAGAACTCATAAACTCCAGTATGTTTTATGTATATTTAACTGAGAGTTTATTGAAACTATATTGTATGCTCTTTACCTGAGAAATTGAATGGGTATAAGTATATGCATGTCTGCTTATTTCATGATACTTAACATATTACAATTATGCTTCTGGTAAAAATTTTCAATATTCACTTGAAATTAATTTATATTTACCTGCTTTATTAATCACTTCCTGCTGCTAAACCAGAAAGAATCTGAGGAAGGAAGCTGGGCCCAGGTAGGAAACTCATATGCTTTAAGACTTAGTAAAATGTGCGGTATAAATTAGAAAACTACTGTAGGTCATAATATTTGAAAGCATCACTTATTATAGTAATTAGACCGCTATATATAATTAAATCATTATTACACCTAATATATAAGCACATCTTTATCTACCATGATTTGTAAATAAGATTATTATTCATAATTTGTGTATATCAGGGTAATATTTCTTCCTCCAAAGATGGATCTATCACTTAAATCTCTCTGAAATTACCCTGTAATCTATTTAACCAAGGTATATAATCATACAATTTGGATCTCTGGGGAAATTCCAAAAAGACTTTTTTTAAAGCATTGGTCCCTATACTTTTGGTGTTGTGTGTGGTATTTGGGGGTTGACAGGGACAGGTGTTAGCACAGCTAGTATGTATAAGATGAGGACCATTCCAGTTATTAAACTGATAGCAGGAGACAGAATTTTATATGAAATAAAGCCTTGTGTAAAAAGATAATGCACACTTTCTTCAGCATCTCTGCACATTGAATACCTAAGAGAATAGGGAAAGTAAATAAAATTTTGTATGTTTATAAGAATCTATATTATGCATACTATAGCATGGGGTTATAGTCAATTTTAAAGCTGAAACAAATTTCATAATTTTTAAAACTAGAATATTCAGATTTTTCTATATTTACATAGTATAATTAAAGCAATGAATTCATAGCATACATAACTAAGGAGACAGCTATCTAAATTTAATATACTTTAAATAACTAACAATCCCTTACTTTAAGTTAATATCATTTTTATATCTGTAAATATGAATGATCCTTTTGTAAAATTTAAGTTTAGTAATGATAGTTGACACAACTTTTGATTTTAACTGTTTGAACACTACATGGCAAAATCAGTTCTGACATTTTAGGAAAATGAGTTAGCTTATCTGTCTTAGTTTTCGTTGGAGCCTGCTTTACACACATAGTGTAAATTGACTGATTTCTGGTCAAGAATTCTTCTAGGGACCTAATGCTCAGTACAGTCTCTTCTTCAAAGCATAATGACAACTCAGTGTAGCCTGCTCTCCCTTACCCTCCTGTTTCCTCTTTGTTTCCTCAAGTTTCTGTTCACATCAGTGTATGCTATGACACAAGGACAACACCAGTAGGCCCGCTGAGAGAGGAATTGGTGCAGTATTTTAAACAAGAAAAAGAAGAAAATGAGTTAGTTCTACCAACATAGAAATGAAATCTTAAGGCTTAAAATGCATATCATACCTCTAGCAATATGTCGGTATTTTTAATTAACAAAATACATATTTGGACAAAATTTGTTGTTTTAAAATACTCAATGAAGTTAATTATTTTTAAGGGTGAATAAAATGCCTTCAGGTTAAACATCACCTCTTTTTTGTTGACACGTGTATGATAGTAATGAAATTTCAGTTATAATCATTGCGAATATCCTCCATTTACCATCTCATCTTATTGGTTAAGAAACTTGACTGCTATAAAACAATTCCAGTGTCCGGTCTTTCTGCAGACCCTGGCTTATGGAGATATGAACCACGAGTGGATTGGAAATGAATGGCTTCCTAGCCTGGGGTTGCCTCAGTACAGAAGTTACTTTATGGAATGCTTGGTTGACGCACGAATGTTAGACCACCTCACCAAAAAAGATCTTCGTGTCCATTTAAAAATGGTGGATAGTTTCCATCGGTAGGTTTCCAGGAAAGGATGATGAAAGTGAAACCATAAATAATACGCAGCTAAATAACACAAGAACAGGACAGTAGAATGAAAATTTTTCTCAATCTAAAGGTCTATGTTATCTATTTGCAACATGTACTCGGGCATTGAAGGCTTTGCTAATGCAGAGCTATGTTTATGTTACATAGCTGACTTTATAAAAAAAAAAAAAGGCACGTGTATGAGTTATTCTCATAGTTCTTGCTTTTGTTTATTCTTGATTGGATTTCTTAAAATTATATTTTCAATTTATACCAGGGAATTCCTTGTGAGCTAGAGCAATTACTCCATGGTTAGAGTACTTGTTGCTCTTGCAGAGGACCCAGATTCAATTCCAGACATCCATATGGTGTCTCAACCATTATTAAGTTCTTTTCTAACTGATCTGCTGCCCTCCTCTGACCTTGGGAGTATCAATTATGTACATGGTGCACACATGCATGAAAGCAAAACACACATAAAAATGAAAAAAATCTAAGATCCAAAGAAAAATTTTATGAAACTGATTATTTCTTATGGTTTCATTCTTTACAAAGGTATGTGGTTAGAAACTGTGTAAGTTAAGGACACACTAGAAAAATAAAGAAGAAATTCTTCTATGAAGGACATAATTGTGCTCTTCTGTTTTTACATTAGTTTTAATAATTTACATTATTAGCATTTTACGTTTTAAAAACTACTACTGAATGTTTTGTTTAAAATCTGTCAGAATGTAGGAATGAGTGACAAAGGTTTCATTTGGATTGTTTATTCTCTATCAAGTCAATCAGGGTTTATGATGGATGAATAATAACTGTTCATTAAATACTATATTGTGGCCTGGTAGCCTCTACTCTAGGTGGTGAAGGCAAAGATCAAAGTATGGACAGATCTGTTTATTTGGAGGGCTCCTCTCCTCTCTGTGTTCATATTTAGCCTTTTCCTCTTTTAAGTATAAACTTCTACTGTCTCAGATTTTCCAAATTATTTATTCTTATAAAAATAAATTATGATCTACTTGATGAAATCTTTAAATTGGTTGCTTTTTAAAGGGCTCATCTCCAAATATAGTCACATTCTGGAAAATGAGGATAAATGCTTCAGTATATGCACATAGAACGATGTCCCGTCTTGTTCCTTTTTTCTAGGTTATCCAATGTTTATATCACATTGTTATTAAAATATATTACATAGAAATGTGCACAGTATATATGTGTATATGTGTGTGTGAGTGTAGGTGGTCTGGTATACATGTCTGTATGTGTATTTATATATATATACTGTTAAATATTTAAGAAATTAATGATAATAAATGGTTATTACTTTATACCATAGAAACCCTTTTAATTTCCTATTATATTACTCTACAGTCTTTATTTCTAATATTACTTTATTATTACCAACTCTCTCTATAATTGCTGATGGAAGCCCTTAATGTTTTTCTATCTCCTATACACTATTTCTGTATGTCATACATGCTGTGAGATCATGTTTGTCTATACTAAACAAAAAAAGAAAAACCAAGAAGTGATTTTATTATGATCATTTTTTTTTTCTCTGAAAATTTCCCAGATTGCATCTTGGTTTGGCCAGATTTCTCATGTGGGATTGTATTTGCACCCTAATCCTAGCCTGAATTTCAAGTCTACATAGGGCATCTCAATATCACCACATCTCTGAAATATTATCCGTAGTACTGCAGTACAATTTCTAACATTCTGTTTCCTAGTATCCCAGCCGTTCTCTCCTCCTACTCTTCTGAGTGCCATGAGGGTGACCCTTATCACCCTCTCTGCAGGGTCTCAGGATATATATTTAATACTGGTCTGTCCCAGTGCTTTTGGCCATATTTTCATATTTTGTATCTTGCCTTTCTGCTTAATTCACTTTTTTTCACTAAAAAAAATCATTGATTTCCTATAAAGTTATTTGTGCCTCTAAAGAGAGACATATTAGATTCATTATAAAGGAATAAAACACTAATTTGCTTAAATTTACTGTAGAAAACACTAAATTGAAGACAGATGCTCTGGATCACTATGTATAATTTGTATATGTATACATATGGATATATATGGAACTATGAATAAAGATGCCTAATTATTTTCAAAATTATGAATATCCTATTCTTAAAATATTTTGTATATTTTAGAAACATTTTATTCTTGAGATAATTATAAATTTAATCCTTCCTAATTGAAGGATGCTGTTGTAGATGCAACTGATAAATGGACTCTTGTAGAAAGTAACGTAGAGTTGAGCATAACTAATAACAGAATATTCTTTACCTGCTGATGCAATTTAATGTGTTTTCTCCTTTCTAAAATTAGAACAAGTTTACAATATGGAATTATGTGCTTGAAAAGATTGAATTATGATAGAAAAGAACTAGAGAAAAGACGAGAAGCAAGCCAGCATGAACTCAAAGGTAACACACCCTCGTCTAATAACAAATCTCTTTTCTAGGGAGGATTTTACATCTTCGTTCTTAAACCCAAGATGATGTATATGATGCAATCATCATAAGACTATACTACACATTTTTCCAATTGTCTTTGTTGTTTTTGCCCCAATTAAAACAAAGAAAAGGGTATTTCCACATCATAGGTCAATCATTTTGAGAACACACTCTTGATTTTCTGGAAGTAGATTTAACTCTCTGAAAATATTAATTATGTATTATACCTATGTTAGCTCTGGGTGGACCATTTCTCAAACTTGTAAAAGAATATTGTCGTTATAATTCAGAAAATATGGAATATGGTTTTTATAGCTGTATATTATATCAGTAAGTGAAAAGAACTCAACAATAAAAAATCTGGAGGACATAAAACGATACTAAGATATCTGTTCACCTTAATATATAGGACTAAACAGAATTTAAAAAACAAATATAGTAGATTTTTGTTTGTTAGAGGCTGATCTGCCTAATTGTTACAGAAAACAAGATGTTGGATGTAGATGTTCACCTTGATTTTTGCATTTGAATTTAATCTTAGTTCTCAGAATGTTTTTTATAATAATAAAAATCATATTGAGAATTTATGTGTAAATTATATAAATGCCCTCTCTCTGAAATTCACCAATCCATTAATAACTTTAATTCATAGTGGTGTTATGATGCAAGATTACCTGTTACAATCATTCTGGGAACAAAGACAGTCTGTGCTGTGGGTGCAATCAAAGAGTAACCTATGTAATAACGAAACATTCTATCATTCAGTTTTGATTCACTTTAACAAAATATCCAAGGTAAGAGAAGTTTTGAAAGAAGAGATTCATCTTCAAGTTTGTGAGACTAGAAATCCACACAGCACAGCATAGACTTTTCTGGGCATCTCCTTGCACTCATAACCTCATAGTAGCTAACAATTCAGGAAGCAAACAGGCAAGTTACAAGCAATTATGTTGCAAGATAAAATTCTGGGATTTGGCAGATGCGGCCATTTATAACCCCCTCATGTAAATTAGCATGAAGTCTATGAAAATCACTTTACTCCCTTCCAAGGGAAATTCCCATGGCTGACTTAAGGACTCACACACACCAGTTTCCTCTTATGGGTTCCAGACTAACCTCACTATATCATATCATTATCATGTTTCATATCATATTCACATCACAAGCATCTAGCACAGGGGGGAAAACATATCAAACTACCTGTTCACCTTAATATAAAGGAGAAAACATGATTAAAAAAATACACTGGATTTTCCTTGTTAGAGACCATTAGATCTTTTAAATTGTTAAAGAAAAACAAGTTGTTGGATGTAAGATATGAGTGTCTGCAGGCCTATGGTTTTGTTAACAGTGGGTTTCTTCTAACACTTTGTTTTACTTGCTACCAAGAAGCAAGAAGGTAATTTTTTTTCCTTTGTCATAATCAAGTTCTCTGTTTTTTCTTTATATTTGGACCCCAAGAAATTGTTGGTTGTTTCAAGGGCACTTTTGTACAGTTGAATTAAAATTTAGAAACTAATGGACCAAGGACCGACCCAGAAGTGAATGTGGGTTTGCCCTTACAAAAGATGTTTCGTTTCATTAGTATATTTTGTCTGTGGGATACGACTTTCTCATGTTCTGAAGTGTATTTTCCAACTAGATTGCATTATGGCAGTCACATCCCATAAACTTCTTTACAGATAGATTAATCTAAAAGGGGAGAACTGCCCATTTGGCCCAGCATCAAAGGTTCTATTATTATTTGGCAGTTGCTGCTTAGACTGCAGTCCTGAAGAAAAAAAAAAAAAAAAAAAAAAGCTGCTCTGATTCACTGTGATTACATACAGACAATCACATAGAAGTGGCTGTGAGTGAGCTCATAAGTAAACTCTGCTTCCTACAATTGATCTGATGGCATTTAGCAAAATAGCCTCTATTATTATGGGAAGTGCTAATTAACCCTGACCTTAGGAAACAGGTTTCTGATGCAAGGAGGGTGACAGGAATGCACTAACATTTAATTTGTTGCTAGGAAACAGTTGACAATGATCTTCAGCCTTTGTTGCTTAGGTCAAGAGGATTCCTATCAAACATAAATGTCAAGTTGTAACTTTGCTGTGAAAGATATTTATAAATCACAATTCCCATGAGGCTATTCCAAATAAGAAAAGTTACAGTTAGAGTTTGTTTTTCTCAATACCATAAATGTAATGCTTTACTTATCTTAACTACATGTATGACGGGATTTTGTTTAATATTTATTTGCAGAAACAAACTCATATGTCTTAGAGCACCAAACATAAACAAGCATGTTTATATACACATCTATATCTATACACTGTAAAGTTGAAAACTGGACATTTCTTATCATTTTTTGAAGAAAGTTTATCTCATTGGTCTAAAAATATTATGCATTTAATAGAAGTGAGTGAACTAGTGGTGTAACCTGTCCACACTTACCCAGAACAAGTAATCAATAGTTAGGAATCTACAAATCCACTAATAGCAAAAGTAAACTCAGCTCATTTTCAGGAAAACCGAACCTGAGATAAATTTGAAATGGAAAAATAAATATTAAAATCACAAATTTAGACAGAAGAAAAACTATGAAGGTAATACAAATTTTAGTAGGGATAATACCCTTAGACTATATTTCTGAAATTATCATTACTCCTGCAGGTCATAATGTCATGAGGGCTTAGATTTCACACAGAATTACAGCAATTGACAACTGAAATGCTACAATGGTTGTAATGACACAAAAGAAATTATTTGAAGATATATACAGTATTTATAAAATGATATAAGGCCCAAGATATAGAAGATTTAATGAGTCAAGAACATATAGTTTAAGTTTTGAGTATGACTTGTGGAAGAATAGTATAAAATAGAACTGTATTAGTAAGTTCAAATAAAATTGAAAAGAAAATACCTCCTTTTAAAATGATAAAGAAGAAATGAAAGCCACAGCAAACATAATGATAATAGACTGAAATTTAGATAGCCAAGTAATACTAAGAAATAAAGATATGCTAACTACTGTATTCAGAACAGAAATAAATAGCATCGACATGGTGAATTTAGAAGACACAACATAATATAAAAACACTGAAAATTAAGTAATGAAGATATACATATACATAAAAGGACTGGATAGAGCCAGAACAGACAGTTGTCATAGCGAGACCTGTCACTGAAGGAAGGAGTAGCATGCCTGCTTGCCACAGTCATGTCATTTTGTTGAAATATTATGCACGAGAAAACCATGCTGATGCAAATGAGTAGAGCAGAACAAGATGATAAGTTGGCAAACAAAACTTTAACTATTTGTGCATGTGTGTGTGTGTATGGTGTGTGTGTGTAAGTATAAAATTTATTCTGACAGGAAAAAAATACAGAAATTCTGCATTCTCAACATTTTTATTTTTCTACAAGTAGAGAAAATTTTATATATTTTCTTACTTAGTCTTTAATTCTCAGTTTTGTTATTTGTCCTGAGCATTATGGTCTGTGTATGATTTACTAGTCTTTTCATCCATCATTCGGCTGACTCATAAAGGAAATGTATGATAGAATCAATGGGGGAAAAAAACCACATTTTTCTGGGTCTTATTTCAAACACGCACACACGGCATTTCCTCTGAAGGTTTTATTTTAGGAATTAAATGTTAAAATGTTTGGCACTTCATTCAGATGCCACTTGTAAACAAAGAAAAACCAACCTGTGGCATATTTCAGTGTGTCCAGTTTTTTTCACTAGCAAATTATTGGAAAAATAATGACTTAATACCAAAGTGTCACCAGGCAGTGGTGGTACATGACATTCATCCAAGGAGTCAAAATAAAAGAGGCAGGAGGATCTCTGTGAGTTCATGGCCTATGGAGTCAGTTCCAGGACAGCTAGGGTTACACAGAGAAACCCTGTCTTGAAAAACCAAATTAATAATAATAATACCACCAACATGTCAATGTACTTTCTTTTTGATCTGATAATTCTCCTTCACATGTAACATCTGGAGAAAATAAAGATAATCAAATTATATGAAATATGGAAGGGATGTTTAAAAAACACTTTGAATAAAGAATAGCATTTGAACCATAATGTTGATATTGATATATATGTATGTGTATATGTATATGTGTGTCTATACATATGTATAAGTGTATTTTTATGTGTGTATATATATTTGTGTGTGTGTGTATAAATGTATGTATATAAATATACATACATACATATATTTGTATATATATATAACATTATACACATTATGTATGTGTTTATGATCCAACTTTGCTTCATACCACCTCACCCAGTCTTCACCATATGGTGCTCTTGAAACTGTAAGCTGAGAGGCCACATCCATAGGAATGAATTGGAATGAATATCCACTGCATATACATATATGTGTGTATGTATATGCACATATGTAAATATGTATATATGTATGTATTGTGTATATGTATATTGTATATATTAGATATATATTATATAAATATATACATACATGTATATGTGTATATATTTACATATATACACGCATACATGTATATGTACATAATGTACATGTATGTGTGTATGTATATATATACATACTATGTATGTGTGTGTATATATATGTATACATATACACACCAAATGCACACATATGTCTGCAGAGAGAGAGGAAGGAAAGGAGGGGGGGAGAAGTATGAAGAAGGCAGCAGGAACAACTGTCCTCATCCAGTGGCAGAAGCACCCAACTTCAGCTAGATCCGATGGTCCTGATATAAAAGCGGCAATAAACACTTTCATACAGTGTGCAGTGTGATAAGAATGCTGTCTTTTCAACAGTAATAAGCTTCTGGAAATTCCAACTTGCTGCAAGGTATGGTAGGTACAGCAAAGGCTGGTGATTAGCATGTTCATGTAACAGCTCTAGGGAGGGAGCAGAGTCATCAGCATGTCACTTGGCCAGATAGCTGCAGCTCCCTTCAGCTAGGATTTTGTTCATCATGCAAAGGACTGTAACTTGACATGATGCATCTCTTTTTCCTAGATGTCTTAGTGTGGAGCAATGATCGGGTTATTCGATGGATACAAGCGATTGGACTTCGAGACTATGCAAATAACATTCTGGAGAGCGGCGTGCATGGCTCACTCATAGCGCTGGATGAGAACTTTGACTATAGCAGTTTGGCTTTATTGTTGCAGATTCCCACACAGAATACCCAGGCAAGCAAGCCTCTTTGTGCTGGGCTTCCCTGGGTCTCGGGCCAGTAGAATAACAAATGAAACCTTTAGAAAAATGTAGGGCAGGGAATTTATTTTTGTTTTAACTAAATTTACCTTAATTAGCAGATATAAACATAATAATAAATAAAAATGAGATAATGTGATTAGATGTTTAAATTGGGTTAGGCATACACAATTCCTCAGACATTTTTTATTTTGGTTTGCTAAAAGCTTTTAAAATAGCCTGCCATGGTGGAATATACCTTTATTCTAGTATTCCAGAAAAATAGGCAGGCAGATCTTGACCTTGAGGCAAGCCTGATCTATACAACGAATTCCAGGCCAGCCAGGGCTAAGATAAACATCAGTCACAAGGAAATTAGAATACTTCTTCTCACTTTAGTAACACAAAAATATGTTATAGTTACCTGAAATTGTTCAGATTCCTTGCAACTTTTAAACTCTGTGCTCACTGAGTAGCCCTTTTCCCTTACCCCTGATCTCTCTACTCCATTAACCACAATCCCACACTCAGCTTCTGTGAGCTCAAATTTCATAACTGCCTCACAGCAAATGTACATGTCTCTCTAACCCTTGCCTTTTCAATTTAATATATTCATAATTTATTTCTGTCACTGTAATTTTAATTGTAAAATAATAAGTTGCTAGCCAAACACATTCTTAAATTTAGAAAGGCAGGGGATGGAGACATAGCTCAGTGGTTAAGAGCACTGGCTGCTTTTCCAGCTGACCAAGGTTCCATTCCCAATACTGACATTGTAGCACACAACTGTCCGAAACCCTAGTTTCAGGGCTCTGACACCCTCCCAGAGACATGAATGTAGCCAAAACACCAATGAGCACTGAATAAGGTTTTATTATTATTATTATTATTATTATTATTATTATTATTATTATTGTTGTTGTTGTTGTTGTTGTTGTTATTATTATTATTAGCGCAAAGACTTGAAACTCTGTAATAGAGCCCCCTTTCTGAATACCATATCTCTCCACAACAGTATCTGTGATAGATGGATTTTAAACTTTGATGGACAGACCCTTCTGTTACATATTTAATTACACTAAGTGTTCTGTTGATCCCTAAATCTGGAGCGTTATATCACTCAGCTGAGTTCCATGCAAATTAAAATACTTCAAATCAACTATAGGGTCGATAAAAATAACATTTTAAGAGGGAAAGCACAGGAATCCTTATTTATGTGAGGCTTAAATCAGGTAAAGTGATGCATGCCTATAATTCCAGTACTTTGATGACAGAGGCATGGCGATCACTTGTTCAAGCAGTGCCTTCTCTGCCTTTGTGCCCATAATAAGACTTTGTCTCAAAACAAACAGAAAACTAAAGTTTCTTGTTTGTGAACTACCAGTAAGGCTGGAATATATCTAATGCAATACAACTTTGTTTTGTTTTTAGCATTTCAACAAGTTAACAGTTAAAGTTGGCAAAAGTGCTCAATTGGAATAAAATAAGCATTTGAAGTAAAAGCTTACTGACTAAAGCTATTTATGCGAAGAAACTCTCTACTAAGACATGTTTCATATCATATCTTCAGATAAATAGAACCTTCATTTTTTTTTAATAAAATGTAACTTTGGTGATAGTAAATTTGATTTGATGTCAACAGGCACGGCAGATTCTTGAACGGGAATACAATAACCTCTTGGCCCTGGGAACTGAGCGGCGACTGGATGAAGTAAGTTGTGACATCACATTCAGAAGTACCTTTCTGCTTACAACAGCTTTTCCCAGAAATGAGGACACTGACTGGTTGTTCAGGCACCATCATGCAGACAAAGCAGGTTATAAGTAGGACTATATATGGATAGACATACATACATGAAATAACAATTACTGGAAAAATGCCATGAACTGAAAGAGAGCCAGGAGAGGTGTTAGAGATTTTATAGAGGGAGAAAAGAAAAGATATATATTATATTATCATCTTAAAAAGAAAGAATAGGCCATGAACTTGAGAGTTAAATCATTGGAGTGATTGTAGAGAAGAAAAAAAAGGTGGAAAATGATGAAAAAATATTTTATTTACAAAAGTCCATCCAGCTTATGGGAAGAATGACAGTGTGTCTATGCCTTGGTGAATAGTGCTTGCAAATTAGCAAGTTCTATGCGCTGTATCTAGAATCTTTCTCATTTATTCTTAAATTTCACGTGCTATTTATTAGTTTTGACCTTTCATTTAGCACTAAGATTTATGAATTTTTTTTGGGGGGGGATGAGGTGAAGGGAGGCTAATGGAAGACTGGGAGGGACGAGAGAAGGGAAGGGAGGGGCAGCAGTGGTAGATATGGAAAAAAAACTTTTTAGATAAAAAAATGGAAGAAAAAGAAAAGAATATTTATAAATGTCATCACTTTGGATATGTAACCACTGAAAACTAACCTCAAATAATATATTTGCATGAGCAGTGACCGCCAAGTTTCAAGAAATAGTCCTTTGTCATTTATAGGCAACTAAAACTAAAACACTAATATTGGTAAGTTCAACTTTTAAGAAAGGAATGTGCTTATCTCCTAAGTGTTGCGTCTTCTCCAGAAACTTCAGAATACTAAAAGGAGAAAATTTGGTTTTGAAACTTTGTAATTAGGATGTTTCTTTAAAAAAAAAATAAAATAAAATAAAAACATAAAACATTTTAAGAGTTGTAAGCTATGATGATTATATTAAGTACAAGAAGCCCTGGGCATGGTATACACATGCATAAGTGATTTGAAAAACAAGAAGTATGTAAAAAGACACATGGAATGAGTGAATGAAATAGAGATTTGTAATCTCTGTGATTGACAGGTACATTAAGATAGCACTTCTGATTTTTTTTTTAAATAAAATCTTTAAAAGTAAACATTGAAATAGAGTGGAAAAGGAGACATGATTCTTATGGGAGATATTGGTGTTCTTTAGTTACTAAGACAGATGATGAAAATGATTCTTATGCTGAAAATGTAGCTCAGTGCAAAGGATGTGCCTAGAAAATGCCGTATCCTAGGTTCCCCAAGGTCGCACATATCCTGGCTTCCATTATGATGTTGGTACATCTTTGAAGTAAACATGCTGATTTAGCTCAGCTGCTTTTTCTATAGCCCAATCAGTGCCTTTCAGCAGCTGCTGTTCCTTGCTCTGAGTTTGAACATCTTTGTATTCTCTCTTAACAGGTTTTTAAAAGACTTTTTTCATGGCATTCACATTAATTGACTTTTTAAATAATAAAACAGACATCAAACAAAAATATTCATAATAAACAATATGATAAACATTGTGATAGTCCCATCTACTTTATTTATCTTTTCCTTCACTGGTTAAATCATCTAGAGAAAGATCACAGAAGAACCAAACACCCTCCATTGCCTTAAACAAATTCCCCCTTTAAAAAAAAAAAATCCAATTTACTCACCAATCTCATTGTCAGTGATGATTCAAATGACTGTGAAGTAGGGCAGCTACCTAGTGTGACAGCAGCCCAAGGAGGAGTCCAAAAGGAGAAAAAAACAACCCAAAACCCACCAGGAGAAAGAGGCCACTGTCTAAAAAACTTACCCAGATGAGAGTGAAAGGGAAACCCATGTGGCCGGTCTGCCTAAAACTGGAAGTTAACTCAGAACAGAAAGCCTAGCCCGCTGGTAATTACTGCTCTGGCCATGCGTTGCTCTGGCTGGCAAGCGCCTTTTTGGGGGGGGTAGGGAGGAGAGGAATTTGTGCCCCAAATATGGACACCAAGTGCTGCATGAATAAAGGAAACCCAGAGCCAAATATCAGGGAATGGCTGGAATATCAAAGAGAGGAAACACCACAGTCAGATCTCACCCAGCTGTCTTCCAGCTTCCTCACCCTTGCTCCTCGTGGCTTCTACTGCCTGATTTGTTGTCCTACACCTGCCTTAAATACACTCTTCCTACACCTGCCTTAAAGACCTCCTTCACCCAGTTGTTTCACATCCAGGTTAAGATTAAAGGCTTGGGCTACTACTATTTGGTAGTTAGACTTGACTCACAGAAACACAGAAAGATCTCTGTCTCTGGAGTTATGGGACTAAAGGCCTGGCACCATCACTGCCTGCCTGGGGAGCCTGGAACTCCCTCTGTAAACCAAGTTGGCCTCAAACTCAGATCTGCTGGGACTAAAGGGGTAGGTCACCACTCCCCCCATTGCCCCGCTGTGAGCTACCACCCTCTGACCCTCCTGGATTGACCGTGGGTGCATCTCTTCTCTGATATTCCAGACTGGGATTTATTATATATGTAACATATCAACATAGAGGCTTATTCACAATTATCATCATAGAAGGCTATTAATTAGACCAGAAAATGAAGCAGGTCTCCCATTTTCACAAGTGTGGTCAGAAAATATGCATGGCTATGTAGTTTCAGGAAGTACATCTTGGTGATCTCAAAAGATAAGTTCTATATAGGATGATTTACATGCATGTTAGAAGTAAGCATACACACAAAATAGGTGAATTACATGTTTCTTCTTACTAATTCAAAGGAAAATAATTACCTTTAAACCAGTACTTAGTGTATACAAAGAAAGGAAAGTATTTCATTGAGATAATAGAATTAGTGATCAGAATTGCCTAACTTTGTCTTTATTAATATTTATAGACCGGTATTTTGATTTTACCCACCCACCCCCATCTCTTCCCAAATATTCCCTACAAGTCAAGTCAACCCAACTTCAGATCCTCAGTTCTTTTGTAAACACACAGAATCAAATTAGTAATACTCATATGCTTTTGGAATTGTGGCCATTCAAAGTGGTCAAGCCTCCAGGGGCCTTTAGAAAAAATTAATTCTTCCTCTTCCAACAGCTACCAGTTATCAATAGCTGCTAAGCTCTGGGTGACACTTTAGGGTCACCTCTTTCTCCATGAGGTATTTTGTCTGGCTTGAGTTTGCTCATGTCTCTGGACTCCTATCACAGCCACTGTGAGTTAATATGTCCAACTTCCTACAACACCACTTCATTCTAGCCATGTACCACTTATGGCTCTTACAATTCTACTCTTTCCTCCACAGTGATCCTTGAGCCTTGGGAGACTTGGGTGTGATATAGACATCCCATATAAGATCTCACATTTCCATTTCTTATCCTCTGAACCATAACCAATTGTGTGCATCTAGGTTAATACCCATACTGCACAAAGAAGCTTCCCTGATAAGTTTTGAGAGCTACACTAATCTATAAGTAAAATGACAAGTCATTAGGAGTCAGTTAAATGCCATATCCTTTTAGTAGACTATTATCAGTAGGTTTTCCTTCCTAGCTACATGTTCTTGGTTCTGAAGATGGTACTAGGTATGAGTCATATCTTGTGGAGCAGGCCTTATATTCAACCTGAAAGTGGCTGGTTATTCCAATAATGTTAATGCTACCATTGGACCAGGCATGGCATGTTTTGTCAGGCCACTGCTCATTGCCGACTACAGGAATTATGGCTGTATAAGATTGATTCTTTTTCTCTTCCATACAGTACATTATAAAACTATAAAAGCTAGCAAGTAGGGATGAAGTTTCTAGAAGAATTTCAACTTGATCTCCCCATGCTTTACAACTCACATAGTCCATGTTTTCAGCAATAGTATCTTAAAATCAAGTTCTAAGGGGTAACCATAAACAATACTATTAGCTTGTAATATTTAATAACTAGAATTAGCATTGCTTTTAGCATCACCTTAAAAATCAAGAGTATTAATTAGAAGGATGGAGCCCAGGCTGCAATTTTTAAAAAATCCAATTAATTCATAATAATCTAACAAATGATTTCTTATTAAAATTATAGCCCATTGTATCACATGCTAACTAGTATCTCTCAAATATAGTTTTGCATACTATCTGACTTCTGTGTACATGAAAGTCATGTTTGCTAATTACTTGACTCAATTTCAGTCTATTTAACTAACACAATTAAGTATGTCATCTCATATTGAAACATTTATTGGCCCAAAGACTTACCAAATAAACCCAGTGTTACATTTATATATATATATATAAAATACCTTTAGTATTTTATGATTTCAGGGTGTTTAAAGATGAGAAACCTTAGGATTTAAACTATATTAAAGTTATATTTAAAGAGACATTTCTGGCATATTCAATCTCTCCAACAAAGGAGTTCAAATCGAAGCAAAGCATTCCTATGTGTACATGACAGACTGAATTTAAATAAACTCTTGCGTGCTCCTGAACACAGATGTGTTCACTGGAGGGTATTTGTCTTCATGACATCAAATCCCACCTCTGTTTTGGCAGAATGATGACAAGAACTTCAGACGTGGGTCAACCTGGAGAAGGCAGTTCCCTCCTCGTGAAGTACATGGAATCAGCATGATGCCTGGGTCCTCAGAGACATTACCAGCTGGATTCAGGCTAACCACAACATCCGGGCAGTCAAGAAAAATGACAACGGATGGTACAGTAGTTCTAATTTTCACTTATCTAGTAAAAAAATAAAAAGTAAAAACAAAGCTTCTTTACTCATAGCTATGTAATTCTTCAACTTTGCATAACTTTCTGCCATTGGTTCTTTTCTTGAGTTGGTTTGCTCTGCTTGAGATTTGCTTTGCTTTTATCAAAAATGGAACCATTTATAAACTGCCACTGCATGAATTCATGAGACTTGATATACATTTGAAAAATAATTTACATTCCCCCAAAATAGAGTTCCACGAATGTCCACATCTAGGAAAATCAATACACATGTGCATGATTTGTCTTTCTTTACTCTATTCTCAAAATAAATAATCCATTTAATATAGCGTTTAGATTTGAAATTGAATCCTACTTGAAATGGCAATTCACCGTACTGGCACTTAGATACATTGAAATATTACAAATGTTATGCTTTAGTCTTCAAATTCTAATTCATCACATATATATTACCTCTGATCAGGCAGAAATACTTAAACAAACAAGTACAAACCTGAGTAGAGAATTAACACATGCAAAACCAATAGTGATTTTCCAATTACATCTCTTTTTGTGGACATTAGGCTTGTGCTTCTCAGAAGAAAACAGTCATTCTGGAGAGACAAACTTCAAATAGTCATCATAATCCTCAAATCATTTCTATTTGGTCGTCATTAAATAAAAATAGTCTTTCTCATGTTATTAAGATAATAATCGAGACTCTTCATTTCTTCCCAAGCTGTTACGGCGATTAAAATTCATCTGAGCATAAAGTGTCTTTGATCCACATTTCTTTTAGGGTGTTAAACTTTTAGAAGTTGTTCGCGAGAAGATTCATGAATAATTTAACATGATTAAAATTAGTATGGAAGTTTGTCACTACATAGAGGCAAAAAAATAACACAATCCGCAACGCTGAGTTCTCTGAATGTAATCTTGTACAACAAAAGCAGGTCCACCCTGGGGAGATACCTCATTACAGTTTTCATCTAAGGAGGGATCTATAAAGCCCAAAGAGCTTAGCTGACTCGCCCTCGGGGAAACTTTCATTAGTCACTGGACCTCGTAAGGGGAACGAGAGTGGCTTGTGCCTGAGAAAAGATAGTCTAATAATATGGCCAGGATCCGTTTACACGGAGATCAATCCCTCTCATCTACGGTGTGAGAACCTCTAAAGTACCTCTTCTCATTTGCAGTTCCTTCGTCAAGACTACAGAGGTTAGACAACTCCACTGTTCGCACATACTCATGTTGACAAGCCCCTCAAAGGAGGCAGCACTGACCTGCTGTGAGTACCTTCTCCTGGCTGACCAGCAACAAAGTGACAAAGACGGGGATCACAGAGGCTAATCAATAGATCCCATACCCTTCGGTATGGCCTAGCAGTACAGAGGTGTGGTCACCACCTCCTAATGAATCTTTAAGTCACAACACTTCGTCTAGCATAGCCTACCATTACCTGTCTTCTGTGTTTAGTGGCTTGCCTGTTGAAGGCCTGCCACTCTGTCATTCCACATTGATGGATTGTGAAGAATCTTATTTTCAGTGGCATTTTATGTTGATGCCAATAAAGTTTTATTAGCAAGAATCTAGGATTTGAAAGAAACACAGATTTCCAGTGTTTGTCTTAGAAGGAAGCCACAATAGAACAATAGGAATTTACACAAGTTTATAGTCAAATAGTGTAAAAGACGGGAAATTAGATATAGGTTAATATTAACAATAGTAGAGGCTATGGGTTTTCTAAAAGGCATCTCAAGGCAGAAGAGGGTGTTCAAATTATTAAATTCCGTCTTGTTTTCCATCACTTTGATTTATATTTGCTGAAATCAAGTAATGATTTTAAGAACCTTAATATCACATAGGAACAAACATTATAAAAATTGAGAATAGAAATTGCAAGAAACTTTGTTCTATGCACATAAGCTATATGGCACCTAAAAGGAATTACTACTAATCATGGAAGATATTGCTTTATCTCTATAACATGAAATTTTCTTTTAAAACATTCTTATGAACATAACTGATTTTCTAGATTTAGAAATTTCAAATTGTTGAAGATTACTTTAACCTAAAATTTGGGGGACCAAATTACTTTATAATTTTCAATAAGCAGATATGTGGGAAAGTCAATTTATACAGCAGTATGTGGACCCAGGGATGGGATAAGGACACTGAATGACAGAGCAGCAATCTGCCTCATGCTGTTTATTCATTAAATCAGCATCTCTGCACAGCATATTGCCATCTTGGGACACAAACATAGGAGCTGACATGTTGCCTTACATAGGTCACTAACTGATAAAACAGAAAACAAAAATATATCCAAATTATTTCACAATGCTATGCTAATATAAAATTATTCTGCTGTGATAAACCATTTGGTCTCATAAGGCATGTCTTACAATAAATAATAATATTCCTAAATAAGAGAATTTGCTCAGTACCGTTTATAACAGATACAACATATAACAATAGTTTTCTCAGAAATTTAATAATTCACCAGCTTATAAATGACTACGTTGTTCAGTTGCGCTTGCTGCCTAGCTCTAGACTCCTGGGTAGAATTAATCTTCAACTGTTTGCAATGTTTTTCCTGCATGTCATTCTAGTTCATATTTCTTAGTTTTAAATCTTTAAATGGAATACCAATATAAAAAATACTAGTATAATGATAGACAATCTTTCATTTTGGTTGGAGATTTAAATGACTATTGTAAACAATAAAGTCCAAACATACTTATCATCAATCTATTGTGTCAGCAAGAGTAATTGTGAGATTTTCCTGTGTGACATCATGGCCGTAATATGTGGTAAAATACATATGACTGACACAGAAGCATCAAAATGTGCTATGTTTTATGTTATGTCACGACTAAAGAAAAGCATCATATTATGAACTCTAAAATATATGAACTGGAATCAAAATCTTGTCTATGGAATAGGCCAATTCAACCCAATTTAATAATTCGCAACCTATAAAAATTCAGAAGGCTTGCTGACACTTTATGTGACTTACCTTTTTTCTATAATAGCTAGACTTTTGCCAAAGTTGAACAAGCAAATCCTACTGATCACGCCTGAGAAAAAATAAGTGGAGACTAGTAAATGTCACACCATCTGCTATTAACAACATACTAGTTAGCTTTCTTTGCATTGAGGTTTTATAACCGACCTATGCAGGTGGCATGAGTGTACATCCAAGAGTAACAGTGTGGGAGATGCCAGTGAACTCATGCTGTACATTTCCTATTACAGATATCATCTTTTCAGTCTACACGACCTAAAGTGTACCTACCGCCTAAGAAGACAGATGGAGAGAGCATTCATGAAGACTGAACCCTAAGGAAATAAATAAGTAACAGTTTACCAGACGTTAAACATGTGATTCTGGGGGGTGGGGGGAAGTTGGGTACTAAGTTTGATTAGTTTACTATGATTGTAATAAAATGCTTAAGTCATCAGAAATATGATCATCATCCACATCATAAATTCTGTACATCTAATGCTTTTATGAGATGGAATCACCTGTTTATCCATGTTGTAATATAATAGGCATTTATGTATTACTGTGTATTTTTTTCTTTTAAAATGTGTAAGTCTTCTGTAAATGGATATAAATATGATTTTTTTAAAAAATAAAATATATGGTTCATGGAGTCTCGCGTGCAAACATTGAACAATTCCATGTCCTGTTTGTATTTACTATTCCACCATTTTTAGGATTTCTGAATTGTAACAGTCAATCAGTATGTTTCCTAGAAGCATGTTTCATGCTTCCACATGCTTCTCCTTTAAGTCTGTCAAACCTTAAAGCTAAACACCTGCCTCTGATCATGTAAAAAGATAAAAATAAAAAAGAATGATTTAACCTGGACCTGGAGCCAAAAATGACCTTTAAAGGCAATCTGGGATGTGATGTCCTCTCTCTGTAGAAAAGCACTGTGACGGCTCAATCTCCTTTTCAAAAGAAAACAAAGCCAAACTGTTTACAAGCATCAAATGCAATGATTTTACAAATTTATATTAAGACAAGCATTGTCTAATCCTGTTGCCTGTGGACCAAACACACACATAACCCAGACACACACACACATACATACACACAGCCTCTTTATTAAGAACCACATGTTCATTCAAATACTTTGAACTGCCAGCCAGCATTGGACAGTGAGTATTAATCACTGTAGAGTATGAGGCCCATCTCCACTAGGAAAAAACAGACAAACAAAGAACCAAGCAGAACCCCTTAGCACTCAGTCTCCTTTTTGAAAATCACTGTTAACAGGGCATTAGCCAGACTCAAGTCTAATGTTGTTCAACTTGAAGCCCTTAGCTGAAATGACCTTTTTGTGACTTCCCTGAACTCATCTTCATCACAGGAAATAGAGACAGAATGATAAACATGTATAGTGTATAAAAAGTAGAAAAGAGTTACGCTCTTCTTTGTGGCTTTATTTGGTGATGTCACTGTTGTTTATTCCTTATTTATATGGGAGATTTCAAAGTGAAACCTATTTAATAATACCATTTATCTAAATGCTGTTTTCCTGCTGCTTGGTCTTATTAAATGCAAGACCTGTCATTATTAAATTCATTTTTTTGTATTTTAATTTGTTATATTTGCACGTACATTTGTTTTGATGTCTATTTTTGTTGAAGAGATTCAATCAAAAGGTAATGGTAACGGAAACCCTTTCCTTTGTCAATAAAAAAATACTTCCAGTTTTCTGCTTAAGCTTTGTTTTCTAGTAGCGTAAAATTCAAAAACGTACTCGATTTACAAACCAAATCGGTCAGTGATTTCCAATGCAGTTTTAGTCAAAATCGAGTTGGCCACTAGAGGGCGGCCTAAACCAGCTGATGGAAGTGTTTTGATTAAAAAGTTGCTTGAGTAAAACCAACGTCAAAGAACTTGGTAATGAGAATAAAGTGATCTAAATGAAATATAAGAGAACCCATGATACTCATACAATAGAAAGATCTGTATTTATATTTACTTACCAGGAGGGCAACCAGGTTTTCAGTGTTTGGGCGGATTTTTTTTAATGATCCAGCTCAAGAGCCTGCAAGTCTGCGTGCTTTGGGAAATCGGGGTGAGGGGTAGGTGGAATGGCCTGGCAGGAAGCAAGTACTTGAGAAATCTGCTGGCCTCAAGGCCATGGAAAATAGAGAAAGTGTGCCTTGGGAAGGGCACACTTCAGTGACCTAAACATTTCCCATCATCGTCATCCTGACCAGGCTCTCAGCAAAGAAGTTTTGAGGGACATTACATACCCAACTATAGCAACCACTCACTCAATCATCAAAATCAGTATCTTCTTTTTAGAAATTACATTTAAAAAAATTACTGGTGATATATACTTGGTTGCACAGTGTGGTGCAAAATATCCAACAACTTTTTTCAAGTAAATGTAAAATATGCTTTAATGTATAAGAAAATTTTAGTCAGATTTGAAAATGAGTTTCATGGACTGAGCTTGAATTTCTGGGTGGGTATCATTACAAATTCAAATATTTTAGAATATCAGACCAAGCCCTTTCAAATACAATGTTATATAAATAAACCTACCTTTTGACATGCAAAACAAGTTTCATTTATCTCTATTTAGTGAATATTTATGGAGAAAATCAATCAACACTCTCTTTAAATACTAAAAGTGCTTTTATTTTCATTTCTCAAAGTCTTACAAATTTAAAAACCTCACAAAATACAAGATCCACAATATCCACTTAGGTAAATTTAAGTATGGTCACATTTTTTTATTGCTATCAAAGACACATTCAATTAAAAATGCTTTATGTGTAATTAGACAAAAAAAAGTATGGTGAAATTTAAGATAGGAAGTTATTTCCTCCCCAGACTTTAACAAGTCTAATGAATAAGTTACATATTTCATTCTTCCATTTTAGCCACATGAATGTGACCACTGTCTCTGATCGATAGCAGAGATGAATTTCCTCAGTGAATCATAAGAAACAGCTCCTTTGGAAGTATGATGCCTTTTTTTTCTCCCCACGAGGGGAAAAAAGCCTCTGTGCTGAGGTCTTTATTAGATCCTGGAAATCTGATAAAGAGAAATATCTACAAATGGTCCAAAGATGAAATCTTTACTCAAACCTTAGATGTGCCTGAGTTTATGAATTGCAAATGAAAAATTATAAATTATGGGAAAACATTTCTGACACGTGGGGAAAAACAATGAACTGTATTGTAATGCTAATATATTAAAAATTATTCATTTTTAACCCCTACAGTTTTTGATAATGTATTCCACATACAATGGAAAATTCAAGGAACTCAACAGCTTTTAGTTATAATATATCCAGCTGGTTTAATTCAGGCTACCAAAATAATTAAAGATGATAAATGTATTGTTTCAGATTTATCAATGAACAAGGTGCCTTAATCAATAAGTTTCCTTTGAGCAACAGTTCAAAGGGACTAAAAAGAAAGCTTTTATATAAAACACACTTTATTTCATATATTTGAACTATTCTGTTAAGACATTTGTTCTTCATAATAATATTTTTGAAAAAACTGGATAATTGAGAAATTATTCTGAGAACTCTCAGTGATTCAATGAACACAGTATACTTTTGAATTAAAATATATGCTCTGATTATTAATACCTGCATAGCTCTGAGATAGTTAACTATTGCTTTTTACTCTAGCTAATGTATATATTTCTATAACCTTATTAATGGTTCACTTTCAATTATGAAAATGAGAAGCATCGATGAAAATATGTGTTAGATCATATTTTTTAAATGGGTTAATATTTATTCAAAGCTAAAACTTGAAATAAAAGCAGATAGTTGGGGTTCTTTTGAAATCCAGAGGGTTTTTTTAAAAAAAAAAAAAAGTACTATACATAGAGCCTCCCTCTTTAGCCATATTTCTCTGGAGTATGATATTTCTGCGTCCTGGGTGGAGCATATGATCACCAACACTTAAGGCTCCATATTGTTCTTAAAATCACTTCTAAATATGTGGCTCAGGGATCCAATGTAAATTTATTGATGTCCTGCAGTATAGCTCCGTGGAAGAGTCAAGGCACTGGCTTCATCCAATAAGGGAAAATGATTGCCTATTTGGAGCCAAGTGCGGTTGTACATGGCTCTAACCCCAGCAACCAGGAATTAGATGCTAGAGGATCAGTATTTCAAAGTCTTATAGAGCAAATGTGAGGCCAACCTAGGAAACCTGTCACCTTGTCAAAACAATGTGGGCAGGGGAAATAAAAACAAAACAGAATTGGGACTCATTCATATTTCCTAGGAAGTCTCTTAGTTTTTAGAAGAAGATGAAAAGTTCCCAATTTCTCTTTATACTCTTCTTATTGCCACTGTATTCCATCTGTATATCATTTCCTTAATGTCATTGGAAGATGAAGCAAAGATAGACAAGATAGACAAAACCAGCTGTGGCAGGGGATGCAAAGAGTCTTCATCCCCATAAAAGATTTGGTGGAGAGCTGTCAAGTTTCTATGTTAGACATATGCGTCCCCATCCCGAGTAACAGACAACCTAGAAATGGAGCACCATCCTGGGGCCCTGTGTTGCTAGGCAACCTATTCTGTCTAGATGATTAACTAAAAACAAGGCTGTGGTCTTAAAAACAATTAAACAACATTTGAGTTTCCATAATAACATTTTTTAAATTATATTCTGACTTTGATTTGAGTTTTGACTTTGATCAAAGTATGCATAATTCTTATATTCTGGAAGTGTGCTTATGCTATAGATGCTTTCAATTAAAATGTGTTTGTAAGGCACATGAACTTATAAATTCATACACCAAAGGCATGAATATGCAAGAAAGCATATAATCATCCATGTTACAGGAAAAAGGTAAGAATGTTAATTGGCTCACATAATATAACACAAAATACAGTCTCTTTCATGGGCTACTAGACTGATTTAACACTAAGGCTCACATTTGATTTGATAAATTTTTTTTCAAGTGTTTATAGAAAATAAACAACTTAAATCCAGTTAGACAATGAGGACATATTGAGTGGAAACAGTAAACATCACAAGGCCTGTCTCAACACTTCTTCTATGTGACGGAAGATGCTGGGGTCCTCAATAGTAGGAGTTACCTGGAAAGAAACGGACAATGTCAGATAATCATCTTCCCTTGAACTTCTCTAAGAATTTTTATACAATAGTGACATACATTGTTTGATCATTCATCTTTTTTTTTTATTTGCTATGTTTTGTTTTGATTTTTTTTCTGGAGACAGGATTTCCTGCAATAATAGGTTGTCTTCAAGTACCTTAAATAGCAGAGGTCAGCCTTGAATTCCTGGTTTGCCTGATTTCCCAAATATTAGGGTTACAGGTCACACAGTTTATAGTCCAAATTATTTCATAAAACAAAGACAAAATGTGTAAATAGAAACATTCAAGCTCAATACTTAAATGTGATAATATATATTTAATAAAATTAGTCTGGAATATCGGAGGAGAATTGACCACAGAGCCAAGCTGTGAAAACCAGGCAGTGGTGGTACACGCCGTTAGTCCCAGCACTTGGGAGGGAGAGGCAGAAGAATCTCTGTGAGTTCAAGGCCAACCTGGTCTACAAAGCAAGTTTCAGGACAGACTGTTATACAGAAAACTCTGTCTCAGAAAAAAAAATCCAAAAATTAAAGGCTGTAGAGATATCTCTGTCCTCTGACATTACAGACTTATTTATTAAATATATATCACCATGCTTTAAAAATGTATATTTTATAATAGTAAAGAAAATAGTATGCTTAGTAAAATTGTTGGTATTCCCACACAGTCTCCAGAATTTTTGTTTGTTTATTCTAAAATTCACTCTGACAAAAGATTCTTACTATTCTATCAATTTTATTGATGAAATTATAGAGGTTCATGACAATAGCATGCATTGACATTGAAACATGTTTGTACTTGAATCAGTCTGAAATTTCCTAAGACAACTGTCTTAATAGCAGAAATAGCACTGATGTGACAGAACACTTTAGACTTCTCAAATACTTCAATTTCTCATCATGGATGGTCATTAATGATTATAATGAAGCAATATATACATTTAGTTCAAAGGAATGAATTTATGCAAGTCTGTTTGAAATTCACAAAATTGCTAAAAGCAAAGTTCACACATGAGTTTCTACAAGTAAAGCATATGATTTTAATCAAAACCTCTTTCTCAAACGCTCATTCTAATGGAGAATGAGGAAGGTATGCAAGGAATAGAATTCATGATTTAAAACCTTAATTTAATAGACTTCTGTTCATGCCAAACATATGGTCAAAATCATTTCAGGACTCAGCATTATAAATTCTGAATTATTTACCTTATAAGGCTTGCCATTGACCAAGGCAGACAGTGTAGACCTTGGAATTTTGCCAGATCTCGTTTTGGGTAGCTGTTTGACAAAAACTGCATTTCGAAAAGCAGCCACGGGGCCGATGCTCTGCCTAACATGTTTCACAATTTCTTCCAAAACTTGTTCTTCTGTTGCATTTATATCTAGGGGGAAAACTGAGCAGGTAAGTGCCAAATTAATGCCAATCATTCAGATCCAAGCAGTCAGGGAAGGCAAAGATGGCTTACCTTTCTTCAACACACAGAGGGCTAAGGGTACGTGACCTTTCAGAGGGTCTTCCTTGCCAACCACAGCACAGTCAGCCACGGTGCCATGTGAAAGGACTGACTGTAATTTAAAAAAAGCCATGCCTTTAGAATATATGCATGTGTGTGTATACATATAATATATATATTAAACTTTGTATACGTATAACCTTAATATATAAAAAAAGAGAATCATGAAATCCATAGTCGCTTTCCTGGAATTTCTACATCATTTCATGTGAGACAAACAGGAACCCTTTGGTAGTTACTAAAGGCTGACAGTAACAAAGATCAATTGTTTGGCTTACCTGTAAAATAAAGGGATTGTTTTCTTAATTGTTTATTAATGAAGTCAAATAAAATGTGTTGTGGGTAACTACAGAGGCTTATCCAGCAATTCGGAGAGGTTTGCCAGGAACAGAATCCCTGGTATCAGATTACCAACACTGTACTGTAGGGTATGATTCCTCCCTCCCTCCCTCCCTCCCTCCCTCCCTCCCTCCCTCCCTCCCTCTCCCTTCCTTCCTCCCTCCCTCCCTCCCTCCCTCCCTCTCCCTTCCTTCCCTCCTCCCTCCCTCCCTTTCTTTCTTCCTTCCTTTCTCCTTCCCTTCTTTCCTTTCTTTCTTTCATTCTTTTTCTTCCCCCTCTCCCTTCCCTCCTTTTTTATATTTTTACTTAAAAGGTTTTATTATTATTATTATTATTATTATTATTATTATTATTATTATTATTATTATTTCACATACCAACCACAGTTTCCCTTTCTTCCCCTCTTCCAACTGACTCCTCAGCAGAGAGAGTAAGACCTCCCATGGGTCATCAACAAAGTCTGGCATATTAAATTAAGGCAGGACCAAGCCTCCCCCTACCCAATCGAGGCTGAACAAGGTATCCCACTAAAGAGAATGGGCTCCAAAAAGCCAGTTCATGCAACTAAGGATAAATCCAGGTCCCACTGCCAGAGGCCCCACAAACTTTCGGAGGGCCTAGTTTGGTCCTATGCGGATCCCCCAGCTGATAGTCCAGAGCCAGTGAGCTCCCAGTAGCTCAAGTCAGCTGTCTCTCTGGGTTTCCACATCATGATCTTGACACCTTCGCTCATATAATCCCTTCTCCCTCTCTTCAGCTGGACTGGGATATCAGCCCAGTGTTTTGCTATATATCTTTGCATCTGCTTCCATCAATTGCTTGATGAAGGTTCTATGATGACAACTAGGGTGGTCATCAATTTGATTACAGGGGAAGCCAGTTCAGGTGCCCTCTTTACTATTGCTTGGAGTCTTAGCAGGGGCCATCCTTGTGGATTCCTGGAGGAAATAATTTCTATAGTGCTTACACTAATCTCTGTATATCATACAGAACAAAACAGATATCTCTATAGAATTACAGTCTCATTTACCACAGGAAATATAGATACTTATGGTTAAATTATCTGCTTAAATGGGACTTACAAAGAAGTATGTGTAAAAATTCTCCTCTGAGACTGATGTATAATTGAGTCTTTCCAAATGTATAACATGAGAGAATAGTCAATAATCTTGATACAAAGCTCATTCTCCAAAACTTATTCTGTCTCCTATTTATCAATTCAACAAATACCAGATGCTTTCTTAACTACAGTGCTACCACAACAGGCTTAGTGAAAATTTCCATAGAGTACTGTACTAGATGGTTTGTGTGTCAAGTAGACACAAGCTAGAATCAGCAGAAGAGGAGCCTCAGCTGAGAAATGCCTCTGGGATCTAGCTGTAAGGCACTTTCTCATTTAGTGATCAATGGGAGAGGACCCAGGCAATGGTGGATGGGGCCATCCAAGGGCTGCTGGCCCTGGGTTAGAAAAGAAGGTAGGCTGAGCAAGCCACAGGAAGTAAGTAGGTCAGTAAGAAGCTCTCCTCTATGGCTTCTACATCAGCTTCTGCCTCCTGGATCCTGCCTTGTGTAGTTTCCTGTCCTGACTTCCTCCAGTGATGAACAGCAATACTGAAGTGTAAGCCAAATTAACCCTCTCCTTTCCAGCTTCCCTTTTGGTCATAGTGACTTGTCCCTGAAATAGAAACCCTAAGACAAGCATTTCATGGAGCTTAGTCTACCAAAGAAGAAAACTATTAGTAAGTCATCATGAATATTTAATTTTAATGACCACGTAGCTATAAAAAGGGGTAAGTTATCCAAGGAAAATGGATTGTCTAAATGCAGGATAATACTTAAAGCTGCTAATGTCACCCAAGGATATGAACCTCTTGAGACAGTTTTCCTTGGCATCAGACAATAAGATATGGGTAGAAATTTACCAGGCAAAGGAGAGGGGGCAGGGAAAAATCTCAGTGAGACTACAGGGGATCAATTGAGATGAGAGAGAAGTGAGCAAGGCTGGAAAGCAGAGAATAGGAGCTGGTGACAGAAGAGAAGTGGCCACTTAAACCAGATGGAGTGGTTTAAGGGATTTAATTCAGTTTTTTATTTTAGCAGCACTGGAAAAGAATGCAGCAATTTTAGGAAATAGAAATGCAAAGTCACAGAGAAATTTTAAGGTATATACTTAGAGTAGGTATAGAATTATAATAAATTTAGCAGAAGGTAGAAAATTTCCAAAAGACCATGCCCTCATGTATACACAGCCTCCCTGACTCATCTGCACCAAAGTGGAGTATTTGTTATAAAGAACTAACATTGGAAATTGTCATTACTTCATTCCATAGTCTACACACTTGTGCATCTTTGTTATAATCAATAGATTCCAACAATTTATGACATTTATCACCACTCTACAATATACAGAATAGCTTGGTTTATTTTTAGGTGCCCTGTCTGGTTATCCATACTCAATTCTCATGAATCCTCAGTAACATTAATCTATTTTGCTCTACCCAAACTTCTTTTTATAGGCCCATAATTATAACCATGTTGCTTATGTTTTTAGATTGGCTTTTTATACTTAGGAATTGGTTTTGAGAAACACATACTAACTTTGATATCAGTATATAGAATAGCTAACTATTGAGGGAGGGAAGTGTCAGGTTAGACAGGGTAACACTCTAACGCTCATACTAACAATGGGGTAGTAGATAAAAATATATTAAGAAGCAAAAAAGATAATAGGTGACAATATTTTAGATCTGTGACATGAATAATCTAGGCAATTAAGAAAAACCCTCTGAGATTTGAACTTGGGTAGTTGATTAGATGTTGATTCAGATTTATTTTTTTTTTTTTTGCGCAGGGGAGTTGTTGAGGTTTTTTAAGCTAGAAATTGCTAGGCTTAGGAAAAGACATCATATATTGATTGCCTTGAGATGTTCCTTTGAGATAACTTGAAGACACCCAAGTAGTGGAGATGTATACAGGGATCCAAGAAGACTCATGATCTTTAGATGTCATTGATGCAAAGACACAACAGAAGTTGAAGACAGGTTATATTATTTAGGAAGAAAGTAACAAGAAGCAAGTTTGAAAGACAAGAAAGACCCTTTTCTAATGGACACACATAAATGAAGCAACCTGCAAAATAGAAATAGCCAAAAAGATGGGGGTAAATCAACACACAACAGAATTAGGATTGGGCCACTTTTAAGATCCGTGTATTTGTTGTTGTTCTATTAGATTCTTTTATGAAGCCATACTGAACGTGCTTTCTCTTTTCAAAACCCCAAGAATTCTCAATAAACACAAAATTATCACATACAAATCCAATGCGTGACCCCATAAAGCCCTGATTGAATATACAAATCATTATTGCACCCCTTTTCTGAACTCCTGATTGGGTTTCCAAGCACATAGCTTTTAACTCTTGCAAATACTGGGAATGGTCCACGGTAAATGAATGCTTAAGGCGTTCACTCCCTGTCTGCACTATCTAAAAAGTTCTGCTACAGACATACTGTGTAGTCTGTAAGCCAACATATTTGCCAAGTTTTCAATTTCTACTCTCGAAATGTTCCAAACAGCTTCACATTTTTATAATCTTTTTTACTTTTAAAGTCCATTTGTTGAGAATACAGAGATAAGTCACTGCCTGATTTCTTGGGTTTCTGTAGTCAGTTGTCAGTCATGAAAATATAACTAACTCATTCAGAGCAAGTGACAGGTAGGCTAAAGAGTGTAATTTTGATTTGATGAATGAAGGATGGCTATCTTACCTGGCTAACTAAATGTTTGTCACCCAACAAACTATATCCCAAGCCTCTGCCATCTAGTTTTGTAACTTGATCTATTTGAATGATTTTCATTTAAAATATTGTCCAGTGTTTTGTTGCCTAGTCAGTATGGCGATACTCCTAACTAAATATAAATATCAAAACTTCCATGCTGTATTTTTTCCCATTTAACATTTAATTGCTTGACATTTCTATCCTTAAGGGGGCACATTTTGAAATGGTTAAGAAACTGTTGTTTGTTATTTAAAGCTGCAAGAATAATTTATGAATAAATTCATGATTCCCTGGAATATGACATCAAAGTGTTTCATTCTATCTCCTCTGATACAGTTTTAGTTTTCAAGATACAAAACCATTCTGCAGAAACCTGGCTCACCTCAAAGTAAAGTTCATTATAACATTGAATATTTTCCCTCTCAACCGCTCAATAGGCTCTATAAAGGAAGAGAGGGGGATTTCCTGGTTGCTATACTAACAATATTTGCATGGTAAATGATGGTTTTTTGACGTACAATTAAAAAATATATATATCAAAACATACTCTGACACTATCTGAGAAAACGAAGGCAATCCATATCTTATGGGAGGGCAATAAAAGCCCTATCTGTGCATTTGCCTCCACATGAAGTCATGAACCATTCATAATCAACTTGCACTAAGGCCGTAAGACAGGAGTACAACTTAGAACATGCTGGATCCTGCTCATGCTGTCTTTCTAACCCCAAACTAAAACTTTCCATTCACAGTTTTGAACTTCCTCCAAGTTCTCAGTTCTTCAGCTCCTTGCTAGGCTTTCAAAGATTAATCAGTGTTTAAAATAGATCTTATTACTCAATGGGCACAGAAGGCTATTTCGTGTACTGGAATCTGTAAAAATAATGTCCTTTGAAATTTATAAAAACTACTTGAAAGCTCCATTTTCTTGTACAAAAAATGGAAAGAACAGACTATTCTAAAATATTTCTGACAATAATTTTATTGGCTATCTGCTGAGTTTATGTTTCCTAACTTGTTATCCATTTAAATTTTTATTTAGCTATCTGGTTGGTTATCCAATACCAAATAGTAAGCGCTAAAATAATATAGACATAAGCAATACTAAACAGTTTCTAGGTTATGTATGAAAATGAAGAGAGATATATAAGAGTTTGAGGTAGTAAAAAAAAGGAAATGATATAACTATAATTTTTCAGAAATTAAAAAATATTTAAAAGTTTTAATTAGTAAAATTAGAAAAATAAATGTATTTTTATTACATTAAAAATCAGAAATTAGTTATTACCTCCATGGAAATGGATTTTTTTAGTAGACTCAGTACCTTACATTATTTTGAAATACACTAAAATGTAAGTTCTGGTTGTCACAAATTATAACCACTTAAAAATAAGATAATAGTAAAAGAGCATTAAAAGTCATGTGCCATATAGTGTGTTATGAATCACTTCTTACTAAAACATGTCACGGTCTACTTCTATAAGTGTTAACATTCCAGTCATGCTCATTGCAAACTTTAGAAATTAAATAGTAAAGTTGGGCATATGAGCATGAGGTAGTAAAACTATGAGCGACAACATTGCTGGTACATACTGTATATTACTTTTCTAAGAGATTTTAGGAGAAGCAGGAACACACCAATAAGTCAACAACTCTACAAGAGATTCCAAATAAAGAGAGAAAAAGCCAGATATAAAATGAAGTCATTAATTCCTTATTAAGCATAAATAATCAATAAAAGGTAATCATTTATTTATTAAGAGATTTAGAATCAAGGGCTAGGAAATAGTCTAAGACCCTGTAACAATACTTCTGTTTAAAGTCAACAACTCTGGCCTGTTTTATTTTTCGACTTTATCTGCTTTTCTGATCTTGTCTAAATTCTACTGTTTGCCACAATGAGAAGGGTGTCAATAAGAAGCATAAAAATTATAACACATAGTTGAATGAGACAAGAGTTTCCATTCTAGAAGTAAGGACACTAAGAACTTGGACAGATAACAGCTATATAAGGCCACCTTCATAGTTTGATTACCTGGGCTACAAGAAATGCATATGAATTTTAGCACCAGTCTTCAAGAAGCAAGACATTTAAAAGTTCATGCAAGGAGAACCAGAATTTGGCAACACTTTGAAATACGTGAAGCAAAAATTTATATTTCAGGTTATAACAAAATACTACTATTTAACGACAAGAGTACATGATGGGCACATGTTCTAGAACATTCTATGATTTTTTTATTCAAAAATATCACACTGACTGACACTAAAAAGAAAAAAAAAAGTAAGGTCATCATTACAAAGTTGAGTTGTTAAGTTTGGCCTGAAGTTAGTCATGGCCTTTAGAAAAGATGAACCTGCCAATTAAAAGGAAAAGGATTAAATCCTTTTGGATCTTTTGATCCTGAAAAACTGAATTGTTAATCTTGTGAGCTCAAGCTTTCCCTTCATTGAATTGTTCTTTTGTTCCATGCAGTATAAGAACTATTCTGGAGTTCTGCTATAGGAATTAGCAGATAGGATAACTAGTTTTGTGGGGATAATTTTAAACATAATAAAAACAGTCGGAGATATCAGAGACAGATCCACCTCCTTCTGTCTTTTTTTTTTTTTCTTTCTTTTTTTTTTTTTTCCCAGACAGAGTTTTCTGTGTAACAGTCCTGGCCATTCTGGAACTTGCTTTGAAGACCAGGCTGGCTTTGAACTCACAGAGATTCTCTTGTTTTCATCTTTTCTCCTTTATCTTTTAAAACTAAATGACATGTGACCCACTAAAACACCTATCTGACAGTTCATGTGTACATAACACCTTCTTCAATCATATACTTTTATGTATAAATGGAAAAATTAAGGTAACTTTTAGTTTTTTGGGGCATTTTATGAGCCTCTCACAAATGAACAATGTACTTACTTCTTCCTATGAGTACCATGTTCTCTAAGCTATGATTGCAGCTTTTCCCAAACTACATTGTAAAACTGGTTGACTACCTTTCCATTCTCTTATTTCGATGTTTTATTTTTATTTTCATTATTCATTATATGCAGTGACAGACTTATAAGGTCATTTTCAATGGTATTCATATATACTTTGCCCATGTTTACTGCCATATATCTTCCTGTTGCTCCTATATGCATCTTCCTTCTCCCATTTCCCTCATGTATATGTATCTATATAGGGATATATAGACACACACACACACACAAGCACATCTGCAAATGTGGAACTTTCAATAAGTATAAGCATAAAAAGATCTCAGAAAACCATGCTATGCCTTAGCAGAGGCCTAAATGAAGGAATAGAGGAAGGAGCCTTGTAGCTGACTTTATCAGCCCACTCCCAATGAATACTACAAAAAAAAAAAAAATCAGAACAAGTTCCTGACTCTCAGACTCTCCACACTTCACACCAATTGAACACCAAGTGAGTGGAACCCCTTTCTTCTCATGAAGAACAGTATACCATGTAGGAGAGAAAACAGGAATCTTTCTACTCCATACTAAAAGAAAGACTCACTGCTTTCCCCATCAGGACCCATGAAGACCAAGAATGAATCTCTTCTGGCTCACTCTGCTCTACAGTAGGACCTGCCAGGATTCATACCGACCCTGATCTGTGCTCACTCTGTGGATGTCACACACTGCAGAATAAACAGAATGACCGAGTGAAACATAAATTTATTACATAGAAACCAGTTAGTGGGGAACAGGAAACCAAAGTAAAGAAGGTTTGACATTTGGATTCTGTAGTTAGTTTTAAAGTCAGTAACTCTATCGTAGCCACCAGTCATGGAACAAAGCAAAATATTCAGTGGTGTTTTGTTTTGTGTGTTTTTGAGGGGGCAGGGGTAGGGTACATTCAAGAGTAAGGTCACAGGGAAGTCACTTCACAAAAATGGAGAGGTAAGAAGAGGTCACAGACAATCACACCTTCCTGGAACTAACCAAGGGCAGGTGTAGGAAAACCTGAAATTAAAAAAAAAAATAAAATCTCCTCATAATTCAGGTATAAAATGAGGAAAATCACTAATGTTGGAAGGCTTTGGAACAGCTTCCTCCTCCTCCACGTAAGCGGTACATTAAAAAAAAAAAAAAAGAAAAAAGAAAAAAAAAAAGTAACAACAGGAAATCCTCCTTGCCACAGCCTAACTTGGGATTACGTCATATCTAAACAAGAAATAGGAATGACTTGTTCTAGACTCCTCTAACTTATCTTGCTGGCTTTCTCCATCTCACTAGAACTCCATAGGAAATTCATCCCATTCTCAAAGGCCAGAAAAATAAACACAAGAACCTTCGGATTAAAAGAGAAAACAAACTATATTCACATTAAAGTATGCTTGTACACAGACTACAACAAGATACCTAAATGTTAAAATAATTCAAATTAATTAAGTATAGTTAGCAAAATCGCATTGTACTTAACATTTTAGAAAAGCCAAAATCTTTACCTTTTCTAGCAATGAGTATTTGTAAACTATCTTTAAAAATATACACTCTTCAATCACCAAACATTAAAAGCTTGAATATGAACCTGCCAAAATAAGTTCACAAAAATATATTATGAAAACAAAATACCAAAGAAATCTATGTCAGTGAGGAAGCAAATAGAACTTATGGATTGGAAGGTCAAAATCATTTTGATATAAATTTTCCCAAGCCACTCCGCTGATTTAGTACCTATACGTTTAGCTATATAACAATCAACACTTGGGGAATGGATTCACTGTAGCTATGGAATGTTTCTGTAAACATTGAAGAGCTAGAGCACCTAAAGTGATATTAAGAAAGAGCAGCAAGTGCAAAGAACATACTATTTGACCTTAAAATCCTCTTTAGGCCTGCAGTATCAGTCTAGCCTGGTACTGGAGAAATGACAGACTCTTAGACTAACAAAGCAGGTGAGCTAAAAGCAGACCACAAACATCATCAGCTGATTTATGGCAGATAAGCTAAGGTGATTCAGCAGGAAAAAAGGAAAATAATACTTGGTAAAACTATATTTCTAATATATCACTAATAAAGACGTTTAAAACAAAGCACATATTTAAGATATATATGTGTGTATATCTACACACATATATATAAGTATTACTAACAATTAGATTAAGCTGTTGAATATTACTAGTAACTCAATGAAAAATTAAACATATGAAGTATTATTATCCACCTATTTGAATGGTTTAAAGATTAGGAGCAATATCAAGTCTTACAAAGAAATAAGGAATAATTGCCAAATGCTGTCAGTGGGTACACAAAAGGCACATCTAGTCACAAAGAGTTTGTCAGTTTATCATAAACATACATAGATACTCTCATATGAGCTAGTAAATATACTCTAAGTACATAGACTTCAGCAATGAAATGGTTGTTACCTAAAGAACCTGAAACTGAACATATGCAATACTGTTGCAGACAATTGTCCAAAATTAGAACAGCCCATTTTTCCAATGGATGAATGGATACATAAATTCATCAGGCCATCTAAGCAATGTAATTCTACACAGGAATGCTAAAGAAACAGAATTATGGATGCCTACATCAAGTTCAATAGATCATCAGCATATTATCATATAATAAAGATTCTAATACCCAAGTATTGAAATACTGTATGTATATTACTTATATGAAATTTTATGTTATGCATAATCTTAGTAGGAAAGAAAAATCAAGGGCTGCCAAGAGTTCTGACTGCCAGAATATAAAGGTTATGTTAAATAATTTAATAATAATAATAATTTAACTTGCACTGTTAAAATTCTTTATCTTCTACTTTCTGATGATGTATACAAGAATCTATACAAATATAAAAACTCAGAGTTTATACAATGAAATAAAAATAGATTTACTCTATTTAATTAAAAAATTAAATAATAAAAGAAAAATTATGAATGATTATATAAATTACACTGAAAAGAAACCCAAGGACTTGAGAGAGAGAAAAAAAAAAAAAAAAACCAAAACATTAAATCGCTTGAGGGCTAAAAGCAAGCCTGATTATGAAGTAAGCAGCAAACCATGATGCTAGAGTTGGTCAAGTATCTAGTAGTAAGCCACAAATGTGCATTATTTCCACAACAAACAAGTATGTGCAAGTGCTTCAAACCTCTCACCTAACACGTAGAAAGGAAAGAGTAAATGTGGGTAAGATGAAGATCCACTCAAAAAGCAGGGGCAGAAAAACACAGATAGATAAGGACTGAAGAGAGAAGAGAGAGCCTAGTCTTCCTCACAAGTGAAGGGATGGTCAGCTTCTAGCTGAACCTCAGTATTTCCTCAGCTCATCACTGTTCCTCATCACTACTCAGTACAGAACTGTTTCCATCATTACCTCTTCAATAGCACCTGCAGAAATCCTGTGGCCGGCAACATTTATTACATCATCTACCCGAGACATAACATATAAGTAACCTTCCTCATCCATGTAGCCAGCATCCATAGTGTCATAGTACCCCTGAAAATAAGAATGCACATATTTAGTTAGCATGCAGTGGAAGGTAAAAATATGCTCACTTTTCAAAGCTTGGTAAAATATAAAATGTGACATACACTGATTCATTACACTCATTTGACTATTTTCACAAGCTTTGATTATATCACTTTTGGTTTTGAAAACTAGCTAGATATTCTGCTCCTCTAACAATGAGAAATAAGTTAAACTGTTCTTACCTATGTTCAAATTTATATTTGGGATTCTAACATTTGTAAACCCAATTACTTCTTTTCTAATGGAGAAGTGACGGCTCAGTATTTCTAGTATATTTTGGTATGACAGGAAACTTTTTAATAAAGATCTCAACTTGTATCTGTTTCAAATACTTCCTATAAAATTACAGAAAGAAATTACCAGTTGACTGTCTTTGCTTGGGTTTGAACTCAGGCCTAAGTTAAACATAATAATCAATATAAAATATAATATTTCACTAATATCAAAGTAACTCATATTTACTGGTTTAGAAATTGCAATATTCAGTAGAATAAAGAATTAAAAGTATGAGAAAATTATTGTCTTTAATTCTCCTAAATTACCCGATGCTCTTGCTTAAGCATAGTCTCTAAAATAAACCCAACAAATGACTATTCATATTGTTTAACTTTTCTAATACCTGATACGATTCTCTCTGAAATGAGTTGATACAGTCTTCCTAACCAGACTTCAATGAACTCTACAAAATTGTATGTATGCAAGAGGGCAGATTCTAACACACATCCTCAGGGATCATCATTTTTGTGGCATACAGTAAACAGAAGTGGCCACGTAGAGAAACAGTGAAGGGCGGGGTACTTTGGTTCCAGCCTCCATCTTTTCTTTCCTCACATGCACAAGCTCTGAATAAGTTGCTTATTATGCCGGTAGATGAGAGTCATGAGGTCAAGAAATAGACAAAATGTCAAGTTACCTCATGTAGTTTAACCATGTACTGGGCTTACAGGACAATTCTGATATTAAAAGTAATCATGCTAAAACTACATGTACATATTGCTTGCCATAATCAGGTGGTAATGAATTGCATTGCTACTCTGATGAATTACCTGTGGCCCATCATATAGACTGAATTGGCTGACTGGAGTCAAGTCAAATGACAAATATTTCTGCCACACTCAATCAGGAGAATGTTTAATCTTGCCTGTTGAGGTCACTGGACTCTGGGATGTCTTCCTAAAGAAAGCTATTTAATCTTTGTCATTTGTCTAGTAGAGAAGAACATCCATCTTTCACTCACACAATAAAGCTAGACCGCTAAATCCTTGGACTCATAGCTTTTATGAAATTCTCATCATTCACTCATTTTTACCTCGTACATAATAAGGACCAGGTGAGGGTAGGATGCTCATGTGAACTATCAACAAAGAGTTGCCATGAAGACAGCTCACATCTCCTGGGCATGGGGTGACAGATGAATGATATACGGACAGACAGGAAGACAAGCTTTGTCACAAGGGTCACTTAGGTGAAAGACTGGGCTTTATGAATACTGTCTCTATAATCTGAATCTTTATTATTATAGTGATATTTTAAAATAAAAAGATTAAGAAAGGCTGTCAAAACTAGGAGATAGGATGGAAAATACATTAGAGTTTATTCATATAACTAAATAAAGTGAAGGGCTCCTAATGACTTTTTAGCTCGGAATGGTTGCCTGTACAGAGGATTCCAGTAAAATGCCCAGAAATAATGGAGTCCGATATTACTGGATTTAATTTGTAAATATTCTGATATTTGTAGCTAGTAAGAGTAAATAAAAACTTTCTATGTGTAGAGATTGACAATAATTATCCAAATGACTGGTTTGGATAATTCTGACTTGGTCACAGTTATCCCTGAGTCTGGGAACCTGGTTTGTATAAACATGAAGAGTTCTTTTTAATTTAAGATACTAGAACGTTTTTACTTAAGCTACCAGGCAAAAAAGTAATAGCACACCAAAATTTAAAATATATTAAAGCTCTCACGGGAAATTTCTCAAAATATAAATGCTTGAAAGCTTCCTGATTCTTCCAGAGTCCTGAGAAAGCTCCAGGTGGTAACGGCAACCTTATACAAACACAGAGAAAATAAAATTACTACCAATAAAATAATAAACAAAATAACTATTAATATTATTTTACATTACACTAAAATAATTAAATTCATCATTCAAATGCAGACCATCAATTTTCTGGGATGATTATGTTTAATTTGAGGACAAGAAGAGTACCATATCATAATACAATTATTTAAGAATTATTATAGTTTCTTAACAGGACACACACAATTAAAATACTAATAAACTCTCAATTCTACTGGAAAATATAATATCTGTAAATTAAACAAACTGAATTATTTAAGAAAAACACTTCTATTATAGCAAAAAATAATTTGAAATTATATCGATTTTCACCACTGCATAATGGAATATTTTCATTTAGGTAGTAAATATCCAATCTTATCTTTGCAATCTTTAATCCTCTCTCCCCTCTGAAGTTGCCTTTCACTAAATACTTTCTTTTCGTAACCATTAAGTCCTGTATATTTTGTTACTCCAATAAATACATGGAAATTACAGAGCATATGAATAAAGGTTCTGTATCTCTTTTCTATACACCAATCCTTTACTCTATTCTTCATCTACACTATCAAATTAATGTTATTTGCACAGAAAAGGCTTAACCTCTACATATGACTGACCTGTGCTTATATAAGTCTAAACAAATTCTTATGGTTCCTAATAAGATGTGCCTATCAATAAACTCAAATAGCTTTTTGGTCACAGAAAATTTTTAGAAATTTTGTAGCTTAATATTTTAAATAGGATATAATATGAGGATTTTCAAATCATTCCGCTGAAAAAAAATTACCAAGTCAAATGATGGTGTCACAATTTTATTACTGACGAAAGGGAAGGTAAAGCAGAGAGGCTACTGCCCAAATGAGGTGCCATGACATGTCCAATGCACACAGGGCTTCCAGTAACAAGAAGATGTGAGGGACCGAGGGGTCAGAAGGCCATCCCAACATCAAGCACTCATGCCACTGAATTTTAATCCCATATGCGTCAGAAAAAGCTAGTACGTGTGGGAGCAGCTGTTACTACCTCTGAAGGCATCCCAGCTGGCACTCCCTTTAGTGACCCTTGGTTATCTCAACGTTTCCCTTACTAGGACTTTTAATTTTCTTTCTTAAAAAAAAAAAAAAAAAGTCAGGGATGTGTTATTACTTCAAGACATTATGTAATTAGAGAAAATGCATGGGGGAAGCACTTAGTAATCCCAAAATGCAAAACAACAGCAAAGCTGCCAAGATGCTGACTCATTACTACTGTTGAACCTTTACCATTAGTGCTCATCATTTAATCTGTTTATAGGCATCAGGTTGATGGAGATAAGACCCTCAGGCTCTTTCAAATGACTTTACCACACTAATCTTTCTAAATCGCTATGTAAATGATTTTGCTTTATCGTTGTTATCTGTGTTATGCATTAATAATGCAATAATATGATTTCTAATGCATGGAGATCCTGGCATTAAGGGAAATGTATAAAGTTAGTATTTTAACAATATGAATAAGAGAAAGTCTATAGTTAATGATGCTTTCTCCATTATTATTATATTATACATCGTATCATATATTATATTAATTATATTATATCACTTCTCCAAGTAAGTTAAATAATGTAAAGCAAAAATTCCAAAGATATTTTGGGAGGATTATTTTATAGCAGCAAATTAAACTCTGCTTTTCCAGAAACTTCCTGAATGAAATTTTATATCACTTTAAGATGTGCACTGCTAGAAATGACAAGTATGGCTGTCTCAAGTCAATTAAATACATCAAGGGAACAGCTTAATTGTTCCCATGTCCAGCACTATTTTGAGATGGAGGGGATTGATCTCTGATCCTTACTAACGAGATGTGGGATTTCAATAAATTCAAAAAACTTTTCTTTGAATACTGAGACAGAGGTTTCTGTGGCAGCTCTCATTATAACACTAGAGAGAAGCAGAAAAGATTCAAAGTAGAAGATATTTGTAATATATACATACATTAAATAGACAGACAGACAGACAGACAGACAGATTGATAGATGTGCTGGGAGCCACAGAAATATGAAATAGGATCTCAGTTGGCACCAGCAAGGCTGACCCATCAGAGCCAAGGGCCCTGGTGGAGGCAAAGTTAAAACTGAAGGAGTTTTTGGTGTTAATTGCCTTTTAATGTGTGACTTGTTTCCTGCAGAGGATTTCTTGTGTGCGATTATAGCTTTTTCCATTTGTTATTTCCTTGGAATTCATTTTTCAGGACAATTTCTCCATACATCTCGGGGTATATGGCTAACTTCTCCTAACTGTGTGTGAAAATAGTCTCATAGACAAGATCTCTTTTTTCACAAATCAAGTCCTTGATCCTTTGCCCAGAGCAGATTCAATGTCTGCCCTCCCTGCAATTATTTTTACCAGTGAAGAACCAGAGAAGTGCCTCCATTTTTGAACCTCCAGTCTCAGTTTGAAACAGGCCTGAGTCCCTCTGAGGTACAAAGTACAAACAGAAGATGTAGCCTAGGGGCTATCTGACTGCAGTTATTTAGCCATGGAATGTCCCAGTTCTGGAGACGGGAGATAGCCTGGGACCACTTGATAGCCAGGGAATGTCCCAACCCAGGATGTTTGGCAAACAGTGGCTAAAGTAACAGAGGATATCTGGAAGTCCTCCGCCCCCAAATGGGCAAAGCAGAATTGTATCCATACTAAGACCCCTAATTGATGTATAGCCTTGTGATTTTTGCCTTTAAAAATCCAGCTTGCAGAGGGGTGGGTACCTCCTCCAGCCTCTGCCACGCCTGTGTGCCAGACCCAGGTACTTGTCTGGTCTTGCATTTTTCAATAAACCTTGCTTTTGCATTTCGGAGAGTTCGCATCTTTGGGGGTCTCGCGACCAGGGCACAACACTAGTAAACATCTGCACAGAGTCAGTCCTCAGACAAAATACTTCATTGAAACATTTCTCAGACATCCAAGGACAGCTACAGTTGGTGACACTGTCCTAAGTTCACCACCCCTACAGATAAGGGAACTATCAGTAGCTAACATCACTAATCTTAGGCCTTTAACTCCCAATACTTACTTGCCCCTGGATTCATTAACACAAGATCCTAACTTAAAGGTTTATTGTTTGTGAAATAAAAATAACAGATAATCAACCAGCTTTTAGTTTCAGGTGTTAAAAGAAACATTTATTCTGAAGTGCTGGTCACAAGGCCAGAGCACAAGGTGACACATACTCTTTCTTTTGCAAATTGAGCCTTATTGTCCTTTTAAAAGATCTCCTAGGGAGAATGCTATAGCAGAACAAAAGCTGCACGTCTCCTGCATTGTTTACTCAGGTCACCTAGCAACCGAGAATGCTAGCCCGGCCAGTCAGAAAAGCAGCTGCTACTTTAGGGAATTAGCACGGGACTTATACTTAGTTCATGGGTTTTTTTTTTCCTAATCAATAAACTTTTAACCTTATGCCCAGCCACATTTAGGGTTGAAGTTAGAGCCCAAGATCTTCCCCTTTAGATTGCTTCGTTGGTCTAATCTTCAGTTGAGCCCCACCAGAAAACCTTGACTAGCCATTCCCACCTTGTGTTATAAACCAGAGCCAACAGCTACTGCCTGAGTGTAAATCCTATCACCCCTCTCTGTGACCCTAAGTAATTCAAGCCCCACATTGCCGTGGCAAAGACTAAGTGCTTACATGGGTATATGAGCCTATGCCTTCACTGTTATAGTGGTCACCCCAATAAAGGTGAAATAAGCAAAGAGAATATTCTGAGTATGTCTTTTAACCTATAGTTATTCCAGCAGGAATGTGCCTCTTGGACCCTGAGAGAAAATCTTTGGGGTTGGTTCCTCAAAGGTTTTCATTATAGATAAAGCCTAAGACCTGGGCAAAAGTTACGTGTAGACAGACAGAGAAAACAATTTGGCGGCAGTATTCCAATTAGACACTTTTGGCTTTATCGATATCTTAAATATCGTTCAGTATGAGGTACAATCCCTCCTTTTGTAATAACAGTACACTGGAGTCTTTTTCTGATGTCTTACACAATGGACACTCTCTACAGGTACAATGAAAGAGCACGCTAGGCTGGAAAGATGGAGAGGTGAGAAAAAAGTCAAATGTTTTTGTTATTGTCTATTTTTATCCTCAGATTTTACTGCCCGGTGATGTTTTCCCTAACTCTTGCAATCAGAGTGAAATTAGACTCATTTTATTTTTCTAATTGCACATTAGTAGTTCAGTTTAGGGAACACCCTTTCCAAAGAGACTTAATGAATGAGGGAAAAAAATAGCCAAGGCAGCAGTGGTTCCCATGTGAGAAGACCAGAGTGTTATGAAATTGTTAAAAGGAAGACCAGAATGTCACTTGCTAAAGATGGTAACCAACCCCGAGTTAACTGAAATTCAAAGCTTCCCTTCCCTAGTGCTTCCTAATCTTCTTGAAGCATAAACTTTTTCTTTAAGAAATGCTTTCTTCACTTTATATCCAACTACAGATTTCCCTCTGGTCCCTCCTCTTCCCCCTAATCCCCCCCCCCCACACACACACACATCTAGTTCCCAGGAGTTTTTAGTTCAGCTGTCTCTTGCAGATTTTCCTATCATGATCTTGACCCCACCCCTTCGCTCACATAATCCTCCATCCCTCTCTTCAATGGAACTCCCTGAGCTTGGCTTGGTACTTGGCTGTGGAATCTGTTTCTATCAGTTACTTGATGAAGACACTATGATGAGAGGGTATTCACCAATCTGATTACCAGGGTAGGTCAGTTCAGGCTCCCTCTCCACTGCTGCTAGTAATTTAAACTGGGTCATTTTTGTGGATTCCTGACAATTTCCCTAGCACCAGGTTGAAGCAAAAACTTTATTCTCTATTTTATCCAGAAACCCGAGGCTCCAGAAATGAAGACCTAATTTCTGTTTTCTTGCAAATTCCAGAATGAAACACTATCATGGTCCTCTTGGTAGTACCTACAGGGTCCAGAGTGAGGACTTTCTTGCGATTTGAATACGAAGGTACCTTTTATTCCTGGAAGAGAAGGCCTAAAACCCTTCCTTCTCTCTGTATGAACTAAGGCTAGCTGTGTTATTACTAATGCTACTTTTTGTTTCATGTCAAAACTGAGGAAATTGTCTATCTCCTCATCTCCCAACAGTGTTATTACACACAGGACCAATGAAGGGTCATACTAAAACCAGGATCTGAGATTTAGAAGAGAACCCTGTGGCATACTTATTTTTAGTCAAAGGCTACAACCCCAAAGGAAGCTCTCCTGGTACTTTCCCCAGATGGGAGAAAACGAAATGAATAGCCTCTGTGAAACTCTGGCAATGTGAACAAACATCATTAGAGGTCAGGAGTTCAAATCTACAAAATGAGAAGTTGGCAGACAGTGAAGTAAAAGCCATTTGGACAATTCTATACATTTCCTTGCCATTCTACCACTGCCCCAGGACAAGGTCAGAAAGAACAGCACAGCGGGGAGTGAATAAACCATGTTTCCTATAGCAGTAACGGACCTGGTCAGAAAAATACGGATACCTCTTAGAGAGGAGGAGTCGGAGATCAATGGCTTTAATAACTGTGAGCACTGTGTTCTGAAGGAAAGCAATTGCAGTTAAAATTGTTTTAAGTGCACTGTTCTCTGTTGTCTGAAAATTATTGACTCGCAGTTTTATTCCTGCGCATTAGAACTTGGGCGCAATTATAGGAGCACCCTCTAAAATTCATGAGCATTCTGTATTCATAGCAACTCACACACCATAACTGTCACACTAAATTAACTGGCTGCAGGATGCTTCAGAATCAAAAGAATTTCTATCAACCACGCGGACATGAATTTTTCTCTCCTAAGAGAAATAAAATTCTATAAGTGAAATTAATTGGCACTGGACAGCAAAGTAGTAGGATACTACTTATTAAGTATCATGGCCCACAGAACTTTCAGCATCACTGGAATGCTTTCTGATGAGGTCACCCATACAGAAATGCATTTAGAACACCCCAGCTGATATACAACAAATGGAAAAGTGTAAGATCATCAGCAGGTTTTAGCTTTTGTTTGCTTTTCCCATATGACACTGTGTCTAAATGTGAACCACCCTAAACATAAAAAACTTAAGCAAGCATTGGGACACACAAAAGATTTCCAGTTGATAAATTAAATTTATTGGTATGACCTGTGGAATATAATACTAAAACTCAGTGTTAATAAGCTGAGTTATCAACACAACTTTTCCAAAGTTTTTTGTCAATGAGAAAAATGAAATGTCTTTGTGCTCATTTTCCCCAACTATTCGACCTTACACATCTAATTTAATATTTTATTTTAAAATATATAGTTTCATCATTAAACAAAGGAGGAACCAATTTCTATCACATCATTATAATTTAGAATGAAATCTAGAGCTCAGAATCAATGTATTAAAATTTCTGTTTAAGGATGCAGATGGAAGACACCATTCCTCATTAATACCAGTTTAACCATGAAAAGCTTCTTTGCAAAAGCTCTATTACTTTCAAGGGCTTAAATAACACTAGACACTATAAGGAAAATTTATAGTTTATGAGTGATACTACTAAATGTTAGCATTTCTGGATCATGCATGACAAAGCCACCCATAATTAAAATGAGGGGCTATATGAGTGGTTTAAAACCATGAGGTCTTCAAATGTCAGCACTGAGATCATGAATCATTTAAAATTAGGTCATAGGAAGATGCATGCCGCTGGAGAGTTTTAGAAGCTAAAAGAAACTTAGTTCCATAGATTAAGTTAGCACCCACCTACAAATAGGCTCATATTTTCCCTAGCAAGCCATGCTCTCTCCCTATTTTTCCCTCAAAAAGTTATTAAATAATAATAATTGTTTTTAGGTCCAGTCTGAAAGAAAAATGAGTTTTATAAACTAATAGAAGTCATGTAAATACATATAGAGAAAACTATATTTTTTATATATTTTTATATATATATATAACTTTCATTATCCTTTCATCTGCTGGTGGATATATAGGTAGATTAAAGTTCTTTGCTACAATACATAGAACAACAATAAACATGATAGAGTTCTCTGAGTTATGTGTCCAGGAGTGAAATAATGGGGTCATATTGTAGTCATATTTTTAGTTTTTATTATGATTCAAAGAAATATGAATAAAACTAAAACAGTCAATAATAAATTTTTCCATCTTTTTGGATGTACTACATCTAAAAATGTAACATAAACCTTACGTAATTACCGATAAAAACAGAGAAAGAAATGTACTTTAACATCGTCTAGTATAAAGGGACTTGTTTTAAAAAGAACAAGATTTATATTTTTAAACCTTTATATGAATGTATTGTGTTTTATGGAAGCTTAAAATAATTCTACATGATGAAATACATTCGCATAACTATTTTAAGCAAATTTATAGCATTTAATGTGTTTTATTAAAGAAAGGAAACCTTGTACCATCTGAAAATTCAAGTAATAGAATTCATCAGTAGAAATAAGTTTTAAGATAAATCATTTTTATATCTGACTTGCTCATAACAACTCGTTTTATTGAAGTCTGTTGCCTCAGACATATAAAGTTGTGAAATTATGTTAATTAGAGACACAAGGCAACCTGTATCAATTATTTTAATATCACAAATTGTGTGGCTGCCAATTCAATCAGCTTCGTTTCTTATACTACTATCACAATGATTTTACTGCATTTTATAATTAATGTGAGTTGAATTATTTTCACTTCAAATTTCAGCATTTTGCCAGCTAAATGGACAGTAATAAAAAAAATATTTCAAGAAACTGTGGTATTTACTTTTGAAAGGATTTTATAAATATGCTGTACATTGATACAATAATTTTACTTTCTCCTAAATATTCAATATAATACAGGTGATCTGGAAAAAAAATAGATGAAACAGATAAGAAACAATACAACATATGTATAATCATAAATGTGTAGAAAGCATTGAGTTACATGATAGAGATAAAATATTTAAAGGACAGGGAAAAAACAAATTTTTTTTAAGACAGCTTTAAGAGAAAACGGTAGCCCATAACACACTTTACTTTGTCAACAATATAAACTGGTCATCAAAAATGGACCGTCATATTCAATCACACACTGGTTAATGATGCAACATGTTTAATATATTAAATATATCTCCTTAGGTAATTTGTGAGCATTATAGAGTTCGTTTTCACAAATGAACACAGTTAAAATATGCTGACATGACCTCTTAATAGAACAAAACATGAGATTTATAAACTACTGACACTGAACTATTTTACAGCAAAATTTACCTTATAGGTATAAATAAACATTGAAATCATGAATGAATGGGCCAGCAAGTATGGAATACAGAAGCTGACAGCACAGATGTTTGTTAACATTATTAGACATAAAAATCCATGTGTTCTTGAATATGATGCACTTTAAAATACTAGCAGAATAGTAGGTTACTTGTATCAGCATGACACAAGCCCCTGTGTGCTGTACTCACTACACAGATGTAAGCACGTGTAAGTGTAAGGAGCTTGCATCAAGATCCTACAGGAGCATCATATTACACCTGGTGTGTCTAGCCTGGGTGTATATGTCACTAGGACGGTACACAGCAAAATCAATGTCATGTTGCTGAGGAGGCACAAAAACTATTGTTTTGTGTTTTTCTTTTTCTTTTGTTATTATAATTACATTTTCTCTCCCTTCCCTTTCTTTCCTATAAATCATTCTCTCTTTGCTCTCTTTCAAATTCATGTCCTATATTTTCAACAACTATTATCGCATATACATATTTTGTATCTATCTATCCATCCATCCATCCATCCATCCATCCATCCATCCATCCATCTATCTATCTATCTATCTATCTATATCCTTAAATATAATCTGCTCAGTCTATATCGTACTAGTATTATGTTTCCAGGCTTGACTATTGGTTTTATTTAATAGTTTCTATATACAAGATATTTTTTTTATCATCTATATATTATTTGTCTAATGAGAAAGGGTTATTTTAAAAGAACAAAATTTTCCATTTTAAATTTTAATTTGGATATGCTGTGTTATGGGGCTTCCATTTTAATTATAAATGAACTGGAATATGTTTCAAGCAAAACACATTTCATCACTTGTAATATCAATGTAATTAATCAATTTGACCCAAATATACCCAGTTTGTATTTTTTTAAAACTAGTCAAGTGAAAAGTTTGCTTACTTTACCACAATATTTCCCAAGCTCCGAGCCTTCAGCTTTTTCATGTTGTCATCCAAAATCATAACTATAAAAAAACACAAATCTGAACACAATTGTAAAGACAAATATAACCCCTAACTTCAAATATTTCCCTATATTTTCTAGATTCAATCTAAAGTTTCTAGCTCAAAATATTATTTGTATTCTTGTAAAACCATGAAGATATAATAGTAACCTAAAATATGTTTTATAAAAGTATAAAAGGCCATGAATTTGCCATGTAGTAAGATAGCAAATTTTCTCAGAACCTCCCTAAAATAAAGCCCTATAGACTTATTTTTATGGTAATGTTCATGTAAGAATAATGTTCTTGTAAGCCATATGGTTCTCTTTCATAAACTAAAACGATACAGTTTAGAAGTACAATATACATACAATGTAAGTAAATTAAAATATACCCATTTGTGAGATGTAAATAAGCTAAATTAATGTTTCCAAATATTATTCCAAAATTTTCTATAATGTCCTGATAAAATATGAAAAGTATCTAATAGCAAACCTAGTACCCACATTACATTATATCAAAGATAAAAGTGTAGATTGTTTATGTTGCTCTATTCACTTAGGTCATTCCTAAGCAGCTATGGGAAGACACTAACCCAAAATTAAATTAATCACCTAGATCATTTTTATAAAGGCAGGCTTACTTTTCTTCCCCCAAATAGCTTGCTTTATCATAGTTCTGTGTATTATATTATGCTTTCAAAGTTCTGTATAGCCATAAACCAAACAAAAATGTATCAGTCAAAAAGTCATTGGTTCCTGGAGTAAGGTAGTTTAGTCTGTCCTCTGGAAACTAGTAGTTTTTAGACAAAGAGGAGTTTCAATATTAAAGTAGGGCATCAAATCTTATCTCTTTCCCACTTCTGGGTATAAAAATGGCACAGATATGGTATGGCGGAAAGTGTTTAACATTTTCCACAATTGGTAGTCCCTAAAAATGCTTCAAATAAAATCTTTTTTCTAATCAAAGAGGAGGTGACAACCGTTCAGATAAGGGATTCAGTAGATATGGGCTCATTTTCCCTTGGCAGACTTCACAGAATTATCAAACAGATAACTATTCACAACAAAAAGTCCAACATGACTGTCTAAACATGACTAAGCAAGAAGAACAGTAATAGCTATTCTAAAGTAGACAGAGAAAGCTCATGAGGCTTCAAAGCTATATAAAGAACTATAGACTAAGAACTAAGGAAGCAGAGAGCAGAAATAATCTTCTCCAGAGAAGAGCACATAAATTGATTATCCAATGGCAAATGGTCAGCCCTGAAAATATCCATATCTATAGCAAATCTTAGAGTTTCTGTTACTGGGCCAATGCACCATGACCAAAAAGTTCAGGAGGAAAGGGTTTATTTGGCTTACAATTTAGCACTGCTGTTCATTACTTAAGTCAGGACAGGAACCTAAACAGGGAATGATCTAGGAGGCAGGAGCTCATGCAGAAGCCATAGAGGGGTGCTGCCTACTGGCTTGCTCTCCATTGCTTATTTAGCCTGATTTCTTATAGCACTCAGGACTACTACCCCAGGGATACCACCACCCGCAATGAACTGGGCCCTCCCCCATTGACCACTAATATAGAAAATGTCCTACAGTTGGATCTTATGGAGGATTTTTCTCAACTGAGTTTCCCTCCTCTTTGATGAGCTGACATAAAACTAGCCAGTAATAACACTAATCAGACTGTCCCTGAAAACTGGCTTTTCCTCATAAATTCAATAGACAAAATTGTGTACCCTTATGTAAATTTCATATATATATATATATATAACTGTTACATATTAAGTATATATTTATTACATAATCTTTATGTCTCATTTCCCTTTTTGTACAGTGATCTCTGAACCTATATCAATTTGATCTTCCTAGCTTCTCTGAAATTCTGTGTCACTAGCAGCTTAGATTTTATGTTATGGAACCTGTGTAGCTGTTTGGTTGTATAACATCACAAATCACCAGCCCTAGAAAGCTATGCAATTATAATAGAAAGTAATATATTTAGAAGAAAACTGAATGTTGAAGAAGTCAAAATTTTTGTAATTAAGGAGGAACATCCCACATAAATTATTGGCCTATAATGGCCACTCCTATAAGTATAAAAAAATATTGGGAAGATATATTATTGTTATATAAATCCCATAGTAAAGAAATATTTCTTTAAAATCCTTTGTTCCAAATTGAATTTTAGCCAAAAATATTCAAGATGCTTTTCAACATTCTTCAAAAGCATTATGGAAGAAGCTGTCATTTTTTTTTTTTGTTAATGAAGCAAGTAAACAAAGAAAATCATAGGGATTAGTATGTTCTTGAAAACTAAAAAGCTACATTACTATAGCAGTGATGTCTAGTCTCTATGTGTGTGCTTCAAGTTATTCATCTCTAAATACTTAGAACATCTATATATTAAATATGCATCATCAAAAAATAAAATGATATATGTAAGTACAGGGCATTTCACATGTCATAATTTCAAACCCTTATCCTTAAGACTCTTCAAGTGACATTTTCTTGATTGTTTAACTATTCAAAAGTAGCTACTAAAAGATTATTGTGTTAATTTAATAGCAAAAACTGACATACTCATTTCTAATTCATGACATTCTTAAAAGTGAGTACTTTTTATAGACTAGGTACAAGAAAATACCAAATTTAGCAACAGTACACATAACTTACCATTGTATCCTGGAACACATTTTCCTGCTTGCCCTGGAGGAGGTGTTTTGGAGTTACCCAATCCAATACATGATGCTGTTATTGGGGATCCAGTCTCTGGGGAAAAAGCATTGTTGATCACTTACTGCTAGAAATTACATTTTTTAGTACACATGCACACTTCCTTTAGTACTGGACCTAGATTAAATTGTGTCATCATTTCATTAGAAATAGAGTCATCTCTAGTTTTATTCTAGTTTTTGAGATACATAGCTGTAAGGTCACTGCTGCAGATCTGTAACATGAAACCAGAGCCACATTTGATGTTTAACAGACCTCACAGATATTCTTATTTCACAATTAAAAAAATAGAAATGCCCAAAACATTATTGAAAAGAGAAAACAACAATATTTGGTGAATTCAGAGTTTTAAAAATAAAAGATATATTTAGAGTAATTCACATGGTGCACTTCTTCTAAAGAAAAGAAAGCGGGCTATGGGATTAGCAATAGGTCAGGTGATGAAAGCATGGAAAATTATACAACCTTGAAGGTTTGGCACCATAAGCTAAAAGATAAAAGAGCACTGGAAAAGATATTCCTTCTGGAGTCGTCTAAAGTTACTATGCTTTCAACATACAGCTTCTTTGTGTACTTTATTTCTGGTAGTTTTAATTCATCATCTTGAAAGCCTGCTTCTTGAGCTGAGAAACTGTATTAAAGGGCCATAGCATTAGGAAGAATCACTGGTCTAAGGTTTAAGATACCAAGCATTGTCCTTTATATAGATAATCAGTAACAAGGACTAGATGTTTCTAGGGCTTTAGAGAGAATTTACAAATACTTTTATATCACATCAAATCTCATATTTTCCACTAAATGGCATTTTGTATCCATGAAACACTCATTTCTGTTTCCCCTACGATATAATCAATGCAAAGAAAGACATATACATGATTGGAAAGACTAATATTCTTTTCTCCATCATAGTTTTGAAAACACAGTAACCTCAACTACTGCTCATAACTGATGTAAGAGATAACGATGTGTGATACTGATAAGAAGCACATCGCATAAGCTTGCAGAGCTATGTGCTTAAAGAAGGAAACACAGGATGCAGAAGTCCTGTGCTGTACCCAAATACAATCTAATAGGACATATTAAAAAAGGAAAAAGGTTTTTCTAGATGCTTCTGTGTCTAGCCCAGCACTTCTGCAGCTCCAGTCAATCTAATTTAAAAGTATCTGCTATCAAGTTTTGTCAAGATGTTCACTCTAATCAACTGGAGTTTAAACTCCTGGTTTTTTAAGAATGTAAGACCTGTGCAGCTTGTTAACAGACACTTCTAGAATCCAAGAAAGAATCAACAGTCTCTAGTGCCTACCAGAATCCAGCATTTGCTTCCTAAAATACCAACAAACCAGCCCATAACTAATAACAAGACAACAAAACTGTAACTGGTCCCATCCCAATATAGAATATTTTTTTATTTAATTAATTTTTCCTGTATTGTACATATACATATAGACCTCAACTTCCCCTCCCTTCTCTCCTCCCCTGACCCATCCACTCCTTTTCTATCTCCACTAGAAAGGGCAAGCCTCCCATGGTCTTAAAGCAGGGCACATCAATTTGAGGTAGGACTGAGCTCCTCCACCTGAATAAACGCAGTCCAGCATGGGAAACAGGTTGCTGAAAGCTAGTTAAGTGCCAGGGAAAGGTCCTGATCTCACTGCTAGGAATCTTACAAGGAGACAAAGCTACACAACTGTCACACACATGCAGGGAGCCTAGGTCTCATGTAAGCTCCCGAACTGTTAATCCAGTGTCACTGTGCTTGCAGAAACTCAGGTCAGCTGACTCTGTGGATTCCCCCTTCCTGACTTTGACTCCTGGAGCTCTGCCCAGTATTTGGCTGTGGACCTCTGCATCTGCTTCCACAAATTACTGGATGAAGGCTCTCTGAAGACAATTAGGGTAGTTACCAATCTGATTACAGTATACGGACAGTTCAGGCCCTCTCCACCATTCTAGGAGTCTTAGCAGGGGTCATATTTGCGAACTCCTTGGAGTTTCCCCCTGGCATCAGGTGTCTCCCTAACCTGAAAATGCCCCCACATCGAGACATCTCTTTCATAAATCTCTCCCTCTGTCCTGCCCCCAACCTACCTCTTGCACCCAGTCCACCCAACCTGCTCCTTCAATTTCCAATCCTCCCATCCCTCACTTCTACTCCTATTACACCTAGGAGATCTCTTCTACTTCTCCTTCTGAGGGAAATCCATGCATCCCTCTTTGAAACCTCTTTGTTACCTAGTCTCTCTAGGGCTGTGGACTACGGGTTGATTATCTTGTGCTTTTCTCCTAATGACCACTTATGATTAAGGACATACCATGTTTGTTTTTCTGAGTCTGGGTCACCTCAGAATGATATTTTTCTTGTTCCATTTAATTGCCTGAAAATTTCAAGTGACATTCCACTGTGTAAATGTTCCACATTTTTCTTATCTATTCTTTGGGTGAGGGATATCTAGGTTGTTTCCAGGTTCTGGCTATTATGAGTAATGCTGCTATAAACATAGTTGAGTATAAATGTCCTTGTAGTATGACTGAACATCCCTCCTCAATATGTCCAAGAGTGGTACAGCTGGCCTAGAACTCACAAAGGTCCTTCTGTCTTTGCCTACTGAGTCCTGTGCATTAAAGGCATGTATCAGGAAGCTTGGGTTACTGTGGAATCTTATAAGTGATGTCAGCACCCTGTTGTTCACACTTTACATGGCAAAGGGGTATTGAGAGAGGATGGATGAACAAACCTTTCCTTAAAGGAAAATGCAGAAAAAGAAAGTAGCAAAAACGTCTTCATTACGTGCCCTACACAAGGTGACACACACACTTCCTGAAATGTTTTTGTGATTTTTCTATTTATAATTTTTCAGTCTTCATCTCTCTAGGATGATGATGATGGTTATTATTATTCAAAAGCTACCAAAAAGCAATTTTTTTATAACTGATCTTACTCAGATTACTAAAGATGCTGGAAAAGAGAATTCACATAGTTCTTTTATATTAATAAAGTTTATGCTCTAAACATTAGTTATTAAGATTCAGCTAAAACTTATATTCATTTGGAGCATTAGTAAAAGACATGCTGCTAATGATAGGCGTACAATATGATCCAGCAAAAAGCAGTGATTGGGACAGTCAGGGTAATAAGGAGGCTTAGATAGGAGTGAGGGTGGGTTGAAAATAAGATACTATTCCCTGGTAGTTTTCTGTCTTTGTAACTGTGAATATCATGAGATTCAACAACTTATTCTTCTGCTGCCATACCATCATATGGTCCAGAGTTGCTCACTCATCCATACAACCGTAATGAACACAATGTTGATCAAGCTGGCCCACTGGCAAAGCATCTTTCTAGCTAGAGAAAGCCCCACCTCCCACCCACCAAGCTCCTATCCTTAAATGGGATCCCGAAGCCCTCTTTTGAAAATCTTCAGAAAGCATCTGCTTCATGCTGCCAAAGCTGTAATTAGCTGACTAGCTGTTATCTAGGAAGCCAGGAAATCCAGATGTCACATTCTGATTAGAAAGTAGCTATATTGAATAAACCAGAATATTATTTTTTAGCAATAAAAATAAAATGCTCTGCACATTACTAGATTAATTTCTGTGATAAAGACACAACCAGGAAGCAGATGACAAGAGACTGAAGAATGTGAGCCATATCTATGGGCATCTTTCCCTCATCCTCCAGTAGACATGAGTCAAGGGACATCACTTACTGCCTCACACTATTTTATTGCTTCATGACTTATTAACCAAATAATTTTTTCCTAAATACTTAGAATCCTAAAGAGAAAACAAAAATGAGATATAGCATAATTTTAAATATGAATTCTGTTAGATACAGAGACAAGTGCTCTCTCTATATGTAATTCAAGTTAATCCTTCCATAAAATTGCAAGAGAATTGATGCTTTTGTACATTGTAAATGCTGCGATGCAATCGAATACATGTCACTGATAACAACCTGTCCTAGTTGACATGGTCATTTCAGAAGGTGAATGTTATCAACAGATTTGGTAATATTTGAGATGTTCATGAAGAATCCATAGGGTGAGCAGTAAAGAGAGAATGTCCAGATGGCTTCAATGCAGAAAGAACAGTCTTTGCGACAACGAGCCCAGATTCTCATATTTACAAGTAGAAATTGTGCTGGTACAAATTACCTAGAACTAATGTTTATTGAGCACTTATATGACAGGAAGAATTCGTAGAGCTGGGAATACAATAATAAAGTCACATAAATCTTCCAACAAAAGGACAATGTACAATAACATAAAATATATGGCATACTAGAGAATTATAAATGCCCAGGAAAAACTGACAGTACATGAAGCATCATGGAAAGTGTTTAGCTTTGCACAGACTGAGTATAAAAATGATCTTTCTGAGAAGATGACACTTGAATAAAAACATGGAAGGACTAAGGAAATAAGATGTGGTGAGATATGTTATATTTAATAAAATCAGTCTGGAATATTGGAGACAGGAAACAGACCACAGTCAGTTCTCACTCAGCCAACTTCTTAGGGTAAAATCTATCTTCCGGCGTCCTTGGCCTGCCTGGTTGCTCCTACAGAATGCCTGAATGTCTGCCTATGCCTGCCTCAAATATCTTCTCTGTCCAGCTGCTTCACTTCTGGGTTCAACTCTGCATCGTAATCCTAAAGTTAGGATTAAAGTGAGAGCTACTAACACTTTGTTTTAAGGTTTTGAACTCATAGAAATACAGAAAACTCCCTGTCTCCTGAGTAATGGGATTAAAAGTATATATCACCACTCTCTGAGCTTCATGGCTTGACTGTGGGTAATTCTGTTCTCTAATATTTCAGGACGATTTTATTGAATATAAAATATATCATCACACAATGAAACACACGAAAAAGGGGAAAACATAATAGGCAGAGATTTCAACAATCCTGGGATAAATTAAATCCTAGAGTGTTTGAGGACAATTAGCCAACCAGTGAAACAGATCATTACACTAAATATACAGTCTATTTTAATATTTGCATAATACTCATGTTTCCATGTTCTATGATAGTTTTAATTATTTAATTCCAGATGGAGGACGGGAGGTAATGTAGAAGCAGATAAAAAGTATATTAGAATATCTGTCTCACAGATTTCTGTACCTTCTTAAAAATCTAGAGCTGCATATAGGAGAATTCCTAAGATTGGCAAAAGAACCAGTGCTCTTGGGTGTGAGATAGAATATGTATGAGTCACAAGGGTAGATGGCACACACAAACAAACCAAAGATAATACGTTTTATGTATATGTGATCATGTACGTAAATTGCTGCATTTTGGGGACAAGTAATATAGATTAGTGAGTAGAAATGCATGTATGTAGGCCCAACAATCAAAATTACACACATACACACACACGAGAGAGAGAGAGAGAAGAGAGAGAGAGAGAGAGAGAGAGAGAGAGAGAGAGAGAGAGAGAGAGAGAATTTTAAAATGAAGTGTTGCATATCTGAAAGGTACTTTGACAATCCTTAAACAAGAACTTTAAAATGCACCTATTTATTTACACATTTATTCTGAGGACACATGCAAAAAAATATTTCAGTTCATAGATACTTAATAGCAAGACTGTTTTCAACAATATTGTCTATGTCAGAGTATAGAACATTTCTTCCAGTAGAAATCATGTCATCTTAAAAAATAATGCAAAGCTATTTAAAGGCCAGAGATTACTGTCTACTAAAAAGAGAATTATTTTCAAAAGTAAGATTTACAAGAAAGTTACTAAAAATGTACAATATAATGCATTTTATATAAATATTATATATTGAGCAACATGGCTATTTTATATTTACATTAATTTTGGCAAGACATATATCAAAATATTAAGAAAACTTATTTTTGTCTGACTTTTAAAGAGTAAATGATAAGAATACAGAGCACTATACACTATACCAATGATTTGAAAGGTACCCAGAATAATGAGAAAATCGACTCAAATTCTTCCACACTCCTCCTACCAAGTAGTGAGCATCTTTCATTAATTGGAAACATTTTGGTTACTTTAGAGTGTATGGAGTGTCTAAGTAAGTTTTATGTAAGTTCCTAAGAACTTTGTCCCTGAGCCACACTGTACAATACATGGGCCAGTAACTTGAATCTAATAAGTTAAAAATGTCATAAACATACAACATAGTACCTGATGGGTTCAGCCTTCCACTTATCACCAGGTTGCTAAAAAGCCATATGGGGGGGGGGGGCTGTTGCACGAATAAATGAGACTCAGGGACAAATCTCTGAGGAAGTCAGAGATATTAGAGAGATTAAACACCACAGTCAGATCTTACCCAGCTTTCTTCCAGCTTCCTCAGCCTGGCTTCTCTTGGCTTCCTCTCCTCTCTTTCTATCCCCACCTTAAATACTCTCTTGGTAAATTAAGGCATGGCCCCACCACTGCCTTCCTGGGAGCCTGGAATTCCTTCTATAATCTAAAATGACCTCAACTCAGTTGGGACTAAGAGTGTAGGTCACCACTCCCAGGATACTCCCTGTGCTGAGATTAAAGGTGTGAATCACCACTCTCTGATCCTCCTAGACTGACTGTGATAAAATCTCTGGAACTACTGGAGCTTTTATTAAATCCCCACATAGACTGTGGGTAGATTCCCTCTGATATCTCTGAAACTTTTGGAGCTTTTATTAAATCCCCACATGGGGTCTCTAGAAAGAACCATACAGTATGAAAACTGCCTAAGACATAATTTAAATAGCATATAGAATACCAGATCCACAAAAACATGAGATATGGTCTTTTTTATTAAGGCAAGAATTTTGGGTGCAGCCTTTATGTAACCACGCATAAAAGTGGAACACATCATTGAAAATGTTACAAAAGCTTTTTTGATAAAATAAAATATAATAAGGTGAGGCAAAAACTTTCATACTGAACTTGTTCATGGCAGCCCAACAAGAGGACACGACTCCCAAGAGCAGACAAAAGAGTCAGAAGTCTGCTCATTCTCATATAGGAGTGCTAGAAAAATACTAAGCTAATAGCTATAATATTTACTCAGAGGACCTGTATTACAATCTTCTAGAGGGAAAAATGGTATGTGTTAGATGTAGATGTTTTCATTTTTGATCCGAACTAGGATCTCTTTCTTCTTTGGACATTTATTTCATGTTGTTTGTATCATCAGGACTAAACAGTCCTTTTCATGTTGTTTCAAAGAAAGATGTTCAGACTAGCAAATGCACAATCTGACACTGAGGGTTTAGTTTCCATTATTAAGATGGGAACTTTTAAAAAGAAATAGGAAGTCACAGATAAAATCCCAAAGTGAATGAAAAAGAATGACATTGAAGATTCTAAAAAGCGAAAGACTTCATATAACTTTAAATTTAAAGAATTATATGCAAATTTCTGTCCTACGATATGTGTTTGTTGGATATATTCTCCTCATCAAACGAAATTATTATTTTTGAGTAAAGGAATGCTATGGTACAATTACAAACAACATAGAAACAGCAGCATGTATGAAGTTTCTGAAATGAGCTTATCAAGATTTTCAGTTGCTCACCAGAGCGTAAATCCAAGGAGAATAGGTGGATTGAAGGAGAAGATTAAAGGCAAAGTAAGAGAGGAAAATTACAACGGACTGTCCATGTAGTAATGTGGCTATTTTGTCCATAGACAATAGGATCCTTAGAGATTACTGGAGACAATCATTGATAAATTAATTTATAAAACCATATCTTCACTTGCAGACTAAAGCACTAAATTACTAATCCCAATACTCAGCAATAAATCAGGCATATGATAGTAATATGATAAAGGTGAGCAGAGTGGCAAATGAGACCAACTTAAGTTACATTCAGAATCAAAGAGCCATAGCAATTGCTAGAATTTAGAAGAGCAAGAGATGTCTGTTAAACTCCAAGTATTTCTTTCATAAAACCTGAAATCAGCGTTAAGTGTGAGTGACAGTCAAGAGAATGGGCAAGGAAGCAAGGGACAGGTCCAGTTGTGTGTCTCAGAGTCCCTGCTGTATCAGAAAAGTGCTATTCTACCCCGACTGTGGCCCTGGAGACACTGTATTAGGCAATGTGGATTGAGAGCTTGGAAGTGGATGTTCGAAGCTGATGTTCTGGGGATAAATCAATTCAGTAGGCTGGATGCTGCTGAGTCATATTAATCATAGCATCGTGGTGGGCAAAGAGGCAATTTGTAAAGAAATCATTCTCTCCACTTCTGAATCTTTACAGTGAGCTATAAATAACTTGAATGGTGGTAGCAAATAGAAAGCAGAAACAGTGATCTAGACACTGGTGAAAGAAAATCGATTTAATCTCTGTGTTCAAAAGACTGTAGAATTGGGGTTTAAAATACTTAAGGCAATCTAATTTTTTAGGGAATGCAGAGCATATATGGGAGGTGCGAGACTGGTCTTCTCCGCAGACTGCAGTTGATTCAGTGAAGAATCCCACATGTAATCAGCAGCTCCATTAGATAAGAAATGTTGAATTAATGTAGGCATGAGATAGAACACAAGAGGGGAGCATCCCAGACTACAGAGAACAATAATTTCTCTGGTTCAAATCATAATGACTTTACAGAATTAATTTCTGTATGTTAAATGCTGTTCCTACATACTAAATTTTCTGATTACCTGCAGGCCAGAGTGTTAGATATGGCCTTTTCTTTTATGTAAAATTATTCATAAAAATACAGGAAATATAAATAAGACATATTGTGAGTGAACTAACAGATAGAGGTCTTACATTCTGTGTTTTTTAATCTGGAGTACCTACAGAGAAGAATGGTAAAGGTGATCCTTAGAACTATGAAAGATTATTCACAGCAAGAAAAGAAAAATGGCATAATGCTTATTAGAATAAACTGGAAATTGTTAGGTTTCTGTACACATTTCATTTCATTAAAAGCTTTCTAGGAAGCCCCACGGGAAACAGTTGAGCAGAATATCAAGGTCTTGCCTATTGCTATAGATAAAATGTCTGGAACTGGAATTTAAAGCATTGTCCTCTTAGGATTCAACATCACCTTCTCTTATTCACACTGCTTTCTGAAGGAACATTTTCACCTGCTGTTCTACAAATGTAGACTGACAGTAAAGAGGGCCTGGAGTGATGCCCTTGGGCCAATGGGCTAAAACAATGTGTTGTGTTATACAGGAGCAAACAAGTTTCCAGATCAAGACTTCTCCAAAAATATGTAGAAATTTTTCTTTGTTCTTGTGAAGATCTTTGTAAGCATGGCATACTATTAATCTTTGTAGGTTAGTTTATAATGGGTCCTTGCCAAAGGTGGGAGAATTAGAATAAATGATATTTCAAAAACCAAGGCAGCAAAAGTATCAATTTCCTAAGGTGCTCTTTCTAATACATTATCACTAATATAATAATGGCATAAGCAGTGATTGTAGGAAACTACTCTACATCTCAAAAGAATTTCCTGTAATTACACTTTTTAAAACAAGTGTAAACTAAAATGTTATAAAGAATAAAAATATGTAAGTCAGTAACAACTGCTTGGTTTGGGGATTACTTTCAGGTGGACTGGCAATTTGTAAATAGTTATTCACTCTGAAAACAAGTGTCTTGTTTTATATATATATCAAGCATGTTTTATATTTCACAAAATATTATTCTTTCTATGAACAAAATTCACATAACTTACCTGTAAGCTCCTCTGTTTCAAATTAGCAATAAAATCACCTACTCTGAATTAATGAAGACTGCTCTAAATGAGAGAAAACCAGTTACCAGGCAACAGTGATGACATCGGGGTTTTGTCTCTCTCTTACCAGATGGATACTGTCACAGTCTCTCCAGCTGCACATTACTGAGGTGACAGTTCAGCTGTATAACTGTTTTTCCCTAACCACAACATATCATCTATAAGATATACGAGATCTTTTCTGTGTAGGAAAAGTGAGATGAATCTATTTTTGAGTGTGAAACCATTAAAGAAAAAGTTGTAAGAGCCATTAGAAATTTATTCATACTTTCCCAAGACTTTTTGAATTCTAATATATGAAAATACAACAGCTCATAGGTGATGGCAATATTGGCCCTGTCCATTAAAGCTTTCCTGTTACACACTATGCACTTGTGTGTTCATATACTGTTCTTGTATTTACAGGTATATACTCTGAAGAAACTTTCACCTTGGCATAATTTTTATATAATAGTAAGACTAGGGAAAAACCCTGATACAGAAAGTAGCAAGGTGTGAATAGAAAAATTTAGAAAGCAGCCCTCATTATCTACAGTTATATTTTATGCAACGATCTACAGCTACTATAACATGCACTAGTGGAAATTGATATTCAATATTTAAAAAAAAATAGGTTTGAAAATAAAGCCCTTAGGGTAAAGTCACCAAACAGACACTTTACTCATTGCTAGGTCTGTTCAATGAGCCTCTTATGCCTTAACTCTAAGAAGGTATAGTGCAGTAGTGTGGTATTACATTTTATATTTAACTAAAAAAAAACAGTCTGGAATATCAGAGAACAGAGTCATCTCTCCAGCATTTTGTTTGTTTTTGAGACAGGGTTTTCTGTGTAACAATCATGGATATCCTGGAACTTACTTTATAGAGCAGGCTGGTCTCAAACTCACAAAGATCCTTCTGCCTCTATCTCCCAAGTGCTTGGACTAATGGTGTGAGCCACCACTACCTGGCTGTTAGGTCTTAAACTCTGTCTTTCCAGTGATGGGATTAAAGGCATGGGTCACCACTCCATGATCTTCATAGCTTGACTGTAAGTGATTCCTGTCTGGGCAGGACACAGAAACGACTTCTCATGGGCACAAGCTACATACATACAGACGTATATTTAAACTGCAAGGAAGCCATTCATATAGCAAAGTGGTAGAGTGGAGGGGAAATGAGGAATAAGAAGAGCTATATACAGTCTTCAAAGTTGAATTCCAGGAATGAAAAAAAAAATTCTTCGAATGCACTAAACTTAAAATGACAGACTAGCTGCTGATGTCCCTTGTCAATAGGTAGGACAACACATAAATGTGCAGACCTAGTGTCTGACAATACAAGGGAAGCATAGAAGAATATTTCAGAAAAAAATTTAATGGTCTGTTGTCAATACATTATGAATCAAACTCTCAGATATTAGCTAAGTCATTCAATATATATGAGAAATAAGACAATACAGTGTGTGGGTAACATTTCCCACCAGATCTTTGTTTAGCATATCCGTTAACAAACTGCAGTTAACAAACTCTTGTGTGGGTTTGCTTCTTGTAAGTAAGAAGCATTGATTTCTTCAAATAAAAATATTCCTGGTCTAATGAGTCTTCTGTATATATTTTCTTAAGGCCAAGGGAGTGATTTGGAAAGCATAACCAACGGTAGTAGTTAGAATAATCACTGCTATAGTCTTTTCTCAGGACATATATTCTACTTGTCTTTGTTACCCTCTTGCTATGACAAAACACCAGGAATAAGGCAGCGGGAGAGAAAGAATTGGATTAGGCTTATGGTTTCCAAGGTTTAAAGTCCAAGATACAGGAGTGAAGACATGGAGCCAGGAACATCCGAGCGCTCACATTTCAAAACCATGAGTAGGAGGCACAGGGGCACACTGGGATCCGTGTAAGCCTTCTGAAGCCTCCAAGTCACAGTGATACATGTCCTCTACCAAGACCATCCATCTTATTCCTTTCCAAACATTTCCACCAACTGGGGACCAAGTATACAAACATATGAGCCTTTGGAGCATTTTTTCGTGCAGACTATCACAGTACTGAACTGGGCAAAATAAAATTTATCATTTTAATTACTTTTTATATCCTTTAAAAACATGCTGCCTGTGTATAAGTTCCATTAGAAGAAATGGTTTTAATTTATGTGCTGGCATGTCTGAAGTTTGCCAGAGAAGTATAACCTCTAGTTTAATAAAATCCAGAGTGATTAAATCCTTTAAAGGAAGACTAGTTAGGCTATATAAAAATTATATTTACTTAATAACTGCAACTTAAACTGTAGAATTTCAGTCAAAAAGGATGAGAAATATGCTGCTCACTCAAGATAGAAGAACCCAACAAAGATGACTCAAGACACAAAAAGTGAAATCAATAATTTCAATCACCACCAGTGTCTATTAGGTGACTACGATTTTCTCACTGAAATTATTTCTTAGGATTTTTCAAATGCTAAAGAATTTTATTATTCCATTGATATTATGAAAACCAAATAGATATAAAATAATTTGTGGGATAATACTCTTATACACTGAAAGACTTTTCACTTGTATTGGTTTAATAAAAGGACAATTGGTCAGTAGCCAAGCAGGAAGTAGAGACAAGGAAATCAGATTAGGAGAATCCTGGAAAGAGGAAAGGCAGAGAAGCAGATGCCTGAAAGATGCAGAGGAAGCAAGATGTGAATGCTGGACTGAACAAAGGTACTAAGCCACGTGGATAAACATAGATAAGAATTAATTTAAGTGTAAGAGCTAGAGAGTAATATGCTTGAACTACTGGCCCAGCAGTTACTATAATACTAAGCCTCCAAGTCAATTATTTGGGAAGCAGCTTCCAGGTATTTGAGAGTTTCTGGCCAGCACAGAAACTTCCAACTTCAATAATATAGAAAATTCAAGGAGGAGATGATGCGTTCACTTCAGTTATATCATACCTCCCTAGACATCAAAACAAAGTATTTTCTTAGAACACTATCTCCTGATGGAAACAGCACTTATGTGATCCAAGCAACCAGAAAGACCCAGAATTCTTTATCTAAGCCCTTCACAAAGATGCCCTTTTCAAAGTTATTATAGAACCTGTGAATATTACAGGTTTGTGTCACTGGTTCTTTTTATTAAAAGATTTATTTAGTTTAGTTTATGTGTACAAATGTTTCCTGTTGTGGAATATTATTTTAAAGTGTGATGTTGCATTTGTTTAACTCTGTGAAGCTGTGTTCCTGTAATTGTCTCAAACACCTGATGGTCCAATAAAGCGCCGAACAGCTGATAGCGAGACAGAAGAGAGAAACAGGCGAGGCTGGTAGGCAGAGACAATAAGTAGAAGGAGAAATCTGGGAGAAGAAGGAGTAAGAAAAAGCAAGAGACATCAGAGGCCTGAAACCCAGTTTCACAGCAAGCCACAGAATAAGGAACAAAGAAAAGTCTATAGGCAGATTAAAGGAAAAGCCCCGAGGCAAAAGATAAACACCATAATTTAGACTAAAGAAAGCTGCCAAGAAACTAGCCTCACTTAGCTATAATTGTGAATAAGCCTCTATGGTGATATGTAACATATACAATAAAACCCAGTCTGAAAAATCAGAGAAGAGATCCACTCACAGTCAATCCAGGAGGGTCAGAGAGTGGTAACTCACACCTTTAATCCCAGCACAGGAAAGACCCAGGAGTGGTGACCTACACCTTTGATCCCAGCAGATCTGAGTTTGAGGCCAGCTTCGTTTACAGAGGGAGTTCCAGGCTCCCAGGCAGGCAGTGGTGGTGTTATGCCTTTAATTCCATAGCTTCAGAGACAGAGATCTTTCTGTGTTTCTATGAGTTCAAGGCTAACTACCAAATAGTAGTAGCTCATGCCTTTAATCTTAACCTAGATGTGAAACAACTGGGCAAAGAAGGTATTTAAGGCAGGCGGAGTAGGACAGATTCATGCAGTAGAAGCCAAAAGGAGTAAGGTTGAGGAAGCTGGAGGACAGTTGGGTGAGATTTGACTGTGGTGTTTCTTCTCTTTTATATTTCAGCCTTTTCCCCATATCTGGCTCTGAGCTTCCTTTATTATAATCAGAATTCGTGAAATAAGCCTCTGCGTGTGATGTACGATTTATTGGTGACCTTATATTTACTTTATAACTAAATATAAAGTTTAGGCCTCCCAAAAGAGCAAAAGCAACAGCAGTTTCCCATTGGATCTCCTGGAATTGGAGTTACAAATGGTTGTGAGCCACTCCATGGGTGCTAAAAATTGAGCAAGCATTTTCTGCAAACTCAGCAAGTCCTCTCAAACACTGAGCCATCTCCCCAGCCCAGTGGCCATTGTCTTTAACATGACAACAAAATTAAACATTTAATAAAAGGAACAGTCAAAATTAAGAGCTTGACATGTTTTTTGTAATCATTTCTAAAGCAGTATTATGTTTTATGACACGTGGGAAAGTACATGGAAGGATGAGAGAGAAAGAACCGTGAACTTTCATATAGACAGGGTCTACTCTTCTTTGAAGAGTTGGTTCAAAGTGTAAAGGGAATTTTGTTAGGCCATTTATTCTGAAGAAATTCCTTAACTCGTCTTGAATCAGAAAAAAAGCAATTTTTACAAAGAACATCATTTACTACATGGAAAGTCCCTTGATTGTGAAAAGTATGTTTTCTGTCTGATTTCTGGGAAAGCTCCTAAAATATACCTATCACAATACAATATCATATCTGGAAATTACACAATTGAAGATAATAAATTATCTGCTTCATTGTACACTGAATGCTATATTTTCAGGGAATAGTTATCTATTCTTTTAGAGCTATGATGGTAACCTGTCTCCATATTTCTATGTTGAAAATAAAAAGGAAAAATTCAACAATTCACATGTTTTCAATTATCTTACAGATACATTACAGTAAAGATAAAACATTTGAGTGAATGGCAATTCAGTTTTTATTGAGACTAATGAGAATAACCTTTCTAGACTTAGCAACACTGATTTCTTCATGACAGCATTAAATGTGCACATTATTATAACTAAAAGCAGGAGCTTAATGCTTCAGTGGTCGTGAGCAGCAGAAAACCTCCACTGAAGTACTCCTGTGAGAGGAAGAGGGACCCAGTCTATTTTCAGATACTCCGGAGATTAGTTTTTGATGTGAAATTGTAGATATTTAACCAAACATCAAAGAATGTTGCTATCAACGTGTCAAAAGATAATATTCATAACTAAGTTTGTTGGTGCCAACATAAATTTTACTTGAGTGACAAGAGATAGTATAGCAGGATTGAAGGTGACTAAGTTGTTAAGTGTGCTCTCTGAGTGCTCCCTGAGTGGAGCAGAGAACTAGAGAACTGTAGATCAGTTCCCAGCACCCAAGTCAGATGGCTTATAAACACCTGTAACTCAAATTCCAATGCATAGAAAGCCCTCTTCTGGCCATGCATGCACACACACACACACACACACACACACACACACACACACACACACACACACACACACTGAATGTATTCTACAAACACATATCATTTGATAACAGCAAATCATCTTTTAAAAACATAGTTATATAAATAGATTGACGACAGTCACAGGACCCAACGGATTTTATCATCAATTTTTAAGTAACTTAACATAGTCCTTACTAATTTCAAATTACACACTACAGTTTTCTAACAACTCATTTACATACACATATTAATGCAATAAAAGAGCAAATTCATTACTCTTCCACACACATATTTCTATAAAAGGCTCATTAAGGCATATGTGTACAAAAATATTTGTTTCTAAGTATAATAAGAGAAGCCCTTTAGAACACTTGAAGTTTACAACCAAGAAAGTCACTTTTGGTCAAAGATTAACCTTCTTCAGAATATTGTCAATCATTTTCTAGCACATTTCTCAGGAACACAAGCAAACCTCTATTTGATGAGTGGAATATAAGGATATTTATAAGTGTGCTAAATATATCAAGGCCTTTTCTAAGTGAATTAATAATTACTAAATTATAATAATAATTAAATAATAACTAAATAATTAACAAATTCATTTGTCCTTTTCTTTTGTGGATTCAATATTTCTTTAATAATACCTTAAGAAAGAGAATTATAGGTGCTGGAGAGATGTCTCTTCCTTCTATTTTAGAAGATCAAAGTTGAGTTCCTAGCACACATAAAATGTAGCTCATGACTCCTTATAACTGTTTAGTACCCGAACACATGTGCCCACACCCTCCAAATACATAAACACATGACTAAATATTAAATATTTTTAAAGAATGAGAGCTGAAAAATGACAAAATTCACTGTTGCTGTGTATTTTACTGCAACATACAATTTTGAAAGTGAAAGAATAATTTTCTATGCTAATAAACAAAAATTAAAACTATGTATCTACAGGAAACCACAGAGTTGGCCTGACCTAGGCATAGGACATAGGTTTTTCAGGGGAGTCTACTGCTTCTGGGGCACTGTGTGTCTCCCATCCCTGAGAGACTGATACAATCCCTCAGATAGTCAAGCATTCAGGCCACTTTGTGTTTTTTTTTGTATATTCCCTTGAATGTCAAGGAAGTATGGGAGCCTGACAGGACAATTGGTCATAGAAATTAGTCTTGTGTACTCTGTATAACTCACACACATCATTGTCTCCTAGCAATTTCTACTGTATTGATCCTGAAAATCACCACTATATTCTGTTTCTCATAAGGATATAAAATGTCTGATTGTTCTCAATAAAACTGTCAGAGCCTCAGGCTTGCTGTGGCCAGTCCAATTCAAGCCTGGTTGAATTTCTTATTGGACACATCAGGTCACCTCGGCCTGGTATGAGGGCTCTGGAACATATATGTATCCATCTATCAGTTGATACCTGCATCATCTAGTGTTCTATTCTGCCAAAAAAACTTCATTTTTGCCTTAAGAAATGGAGAATTTTCCCACTTTTAAGTGATCTTACTAAAAAGCTTCCATTCTTAAATATGACTGTGCCTATACTTTGGTAAAAAAAATTTGCCAAGATTTTGTAAAGTCAAGTCATATTACATAGATATATGTAGCTAGTGCTTTCAGAAATATGTGTTTTATAGATGTTGGTGAGGTTTCTTTTCATATCTCTGAAAGCACTAAATACATATATGGACATTTTTTTCCAGCAAGGTAAATTTATTTGAAAGTTCACTAAATCTTCCAGTGATATCCAGGAAGACAACTTTAAAAAGATAATAAGGAACACTTCAACTAAAAACACTCTTGACGTCATAATTATTTTTGGGTTTTTAGTGTATTGTAACATAGTATTATTGTCTCTCCAAGTGAAGTCCTGCCTTTGAATTCTTAAGCACATAAACATCTGCACACAGGTAGCCAATTTTTCCTTTAGTAAGTAAACCACCAGTTAACAGAAATCCATTGTCTTAATTTCTTTAGGGAGCAGGTTCTCTACTCTGGTTACTTATTTTAAATTACATATTACAAGAATGTACAGAAAATATGTTTTTCAAAAATGCAACATGCAAGGAGATAGTAAAAAAGAATAATGTGTAAAATTAAAAAAAAATCTAAATTACCATATATGGAACTTTAGCTTTAATTTTCTACTTTTTTATGAGAGATGCCAACATTTTAACATAATGCCATCTATGTACATGGCTACATACACATCAATCTTGGGAATATGTAGCCAAGGGCAAGTGAAGGTAGCAGGTTTTAGAAATGTTCATATTTAAATGTTCATATTTATTGTTAAAAGTACTACTAACTTTCACCATGAAACTTTTATTCAAGTTTAATACTCGATCCCAGATACTAAGAAAATTTAAGTATTAGGGACATTGACTTTACATTATATATCTTCAGTATAATTTTCTGGACTAAGTGAAACTACCATACGGAGTCTACTAACCTATCCCATGGTTCACAACTATTTTTAGAAAGTTAGATAAAAATATATGTCAACTATATAGAGGAAAGCTGATCCCAGATCACCGACTCCCCCTCAAGCCATTCACATGAATGGAAGAGTAAGGTTTTCATTTTTCTTATTCTATTTTTCCAAAGCTTGTATTTTATCTACACAATATAAAATTCCCAATGACCACTTATTGTAAGGAAAATATATAAAACCAAACCTGTAAATTAATGATACTGCTATCTTGGAGAACAATGCATATGTATAATGAGCAAGCACTAGAGAGAAGGTAGACTTTTATGAGACATGGATGGCAGAGTCTCCAATGACAGAAATAGAACTTTAACAAATACCATGGGAGCATGGAGAAGGGCCATGACAGGTAAGGACAAGTCAAAGCAGAGCAGATGCTGCCTCTGCTCTCACAACTCAAAAGCCACAGGACTGCTGATGATCTAAAGAAGGGCAATCCGAGATTTGGCAACTCACTGCATAACAGAAACGAAGCTGAGACAGTAAAAATGACCTTAGTAATGTAGATCGATGGCTAAGAGAACAGTTGTGTCTATGTGACTAATGAAGGCATTATTAACAATGTGACACTAAAGCCTTTATTTCTACTAAGTCCAGAACTGTTCACCATTATTTAAATGACTAAGAATACCCCCAACCCCCAGCCACCCAAACCCCCACTCCCATCCACTCACTGCTCTAGATAGTTTCAGTCGTTTTTAAGGAAGGTTTAGGAAACAGTTACCTGTTTGCCACCAATGGTCTAAAACAGGGACTCTGAAGACCTTTTTGGACCATTCCAGGGTTTCTATATCACACCTTTCCCCCGCCACAAACAGTGTCTTGAACCTACATACAAGAGAGAGAGAGAGTGAGTTCCAAGTATTCTCTGAATGTTAAGCCAAATAACTTCATATAGGTTACACAAAACTTCTGTTGGAATCTAGCCACATCAGTTACATGAGTGAAAATGGCCTTTGAGAATACTGTGAAGTAGTACCATAAAGTAAATGAGTTGGGTGTACTCAAATGTACCCAGTTTCAGTTCATGGCACTGGGGTACTCCACAAACAGCACTCAGTGCTACAGATAGATGCTCAGCTGAGAAGGGCAATGGAGTTGACTTTATAATGTATCTGTCACAGTCCTCTGATGATCAAACATGAAAAGCCTTTCCCCTTTGATATTAATTTTAACTCCCAATTTCCTCTTTTATATTCTTGTGGAGGATGTACCAGAAATATGCTTGCAAATTCCCACAAAAGCAGCAAATTTGGACACATATAGTCCTTTCTAAGGAGTTCCCTTAGGAGAGAGTACTATTATCTCAATAACATATTTTCTCTATTCTGAGAAACACACACAGGAAAAAAGGGGGCTAATAAAAAAGTATTATTGTAGCCTTTAGGGTCAAACAGAACTCTTATTGCAAGGAATCTGGGTTACAAGGATGAAGGAGAATTAACATCACAGACAGAAAAGTGTGCCCTAGAGAAATGAGAACAAAAGAGAAAAATGAACCTGGTCTGACCCTGGTAGTGATTCATTGAAATAAAGGCTGTTTTTCTCTTGTGGTCATTGCTCTCATGGCCTGTCTGTCAGAAGAAAGAATGTGAGGATGAGCAGGTAATTCATTATTGTCAAAGGAAAAATATTCAACAGCAAAAAAGAAACCCTCCCTACTCGTCTCAAACAATGCAGTCTGCTACTGACAGTATCTTACTGCTCTCTAAACTGACCGAACAGGTCCTATAGTTCCAGATAATCCTGCCTCTGTGGACTTCAATACATTTATTCCTTCTAATGAACATTCACCTTTATGACCCTGATGCCCATCAAGGCATGCTACATTTCGAGACTCACAAAAGAAAAAAAAAAAAAAAGGAATAGAGGTTGGTGTGTGTGAGCAAAAATTACGATGGTTATTTTAGGTATGTTTGTGTTCCTAATATAACATGAAGGGTTTAGACCAGCTACATAGTTTTCACAGGCTTAATTAGTAAACCTGGGATTCATGAAGGAACAGCATAGCTGGCTATGAGTCAGAGGAAAAAGGAAGAGAAGTTCCGGGTCCAGACTTTCTGAAGAATTAAGTCAGGGCAAGAAAATAGTGAGGATACAGAATGAAGGAAACAAAAAGTATTCAGGAAGAGACATTAGGAAGAAAGAGTGAAGGGCAGAGAGAAAACGGAAACGTTGGTGGAAATGAAGAAAGAGTAAGTCAAATGAGGTAGGACTGTGGGACGGGACAGTGTTAAACATAGAAATCTTAGTGGCATTTCTGTAATAATGAGTGACAGATCACAGGGCTGGAGAAACATTAACGTGAAAAGACACTGGAGGAAATATGGTAGTGTTGATAGAGTCTTAATATCAAAATACTGAAAATTATCCAAGAAGTATAACTATAGAAAAGAAAGAATGATGTGTTGTGGTGGGATTCAGGTGTTAGCTGATAAGGTATCCAGGATCCCGAGCTCCTGGAGGAGGTGTGGCCAACCCCATTGATAAGAGGCTGCTGGGATCTTGGGAAGGCCTGTTCTTTCCCTCTTTTTATCTTTATGTTTATTTATTTATTTGTTTATTTGGAATCGAACCCGGACCGTGATGGTGAGAGCACAGAACCTTAACCACTAGACCAAGCCAGCTGCCCAAAGGAGCAACATGTAAGGAACACAGGTGAGCCATGGGCCATGTGGCAAGAAAGATTAATAGAAATGGGTTGATTTAAGCTGTAAGAGCTAGCTAGCAATGTGCCTGAGCCATGGCCAAACAGCATGAAGTTAATATAAGCGTCTGAGTCATTTCTAGGGGCCTGAGTGGCGGTGGGCGGCTAAGGGGTCTGGGGCTGCAGGACTGTGCGTCTGGCCTCTGGCCACCCAGGACTGAGAAACCTCATTGCAACAATGTGTCACTGAAGTCACTGAAGAAAAGGGGGAAATAAGTGATTCAAATGATATGGAGTTAATTAAAATTGGGTTATTAAACAGAGTGTTCAAGTTATACTGCCCTCCTGTCATTTAGAGCTGATCTTGATCTCAAAGTTGTGGCTTGACCTTCAGAGGAAGGAATGTAGTAAAAGTTCAAGAGGAAACTATTAGTTGGAGGCATGTCACTGAAGAGACATGCTTATCAACTCCTGAGTAAAATGAACATCCAGAAAATGATGTCTCCACGTGAAGAAGGGCCATCTATATCTGTCCATTTGCTTCGTCAATAAATTAGTCTATCTACAGATGAAAGGCAAGATGAGTTATTTGTGTAAAATATTTCGTACACTATTATTTCTATTGATGCTTTTGAGAAACAAAAGATGATTATTCATAAAAGATATTCAAGGAATAACATTATCTGTCTATGATACCTTATTTTTTGGATGATATATTGAGAAACAAGCAATGGATGATCTTGGCTTTTTGTTTGCTGGATGAGGGGTTTTCTTTGTCAGTTTACTTTCAGGTGGAGACCCACCTTCTGCTGGCAGCCCAGAGGAAAGAAATAAAAAAGGAAACTGAGTTTTTCTTGCTTTTCTTATTATTATTTCTGGCAAGACCATCTATCCTGTTGCTGCCATGACCCTTCGCTAAAACTAGAACCATTTTGCTCAGAAAACTACAGCAAACTAATGACCAGTAGCTCTCCAGGAGTCTTCTTTGCTCTAAGCAATAGATTGAAATTTCTGAGACATCTAGCCTCATGGATGTCTAACTACTGCATTCTCTACCTCTCCACTGAGACTGCCATTGTTGAGCTACAGGGACCATATTGGGCCAGCCAATAATATGTTTGTGTATGTGTGAATATACATACATATATATGAATTCAGAGTGTGTGTTTGATTTTATATATGCACATATATATATATATATACATAATCATTCATGAAGTCTATGAGTTCCTGAGATCCATGACCATTACAAATTATAAGCTATTTGCTTAAGCCTCACCAGCCATGCATAGAGAGCTTGCCTATTGTAAATAAGGTACTAGACTTGATACCTAAACCATAACAACCATAACAAAGAAAAGATGTGTTGTAAAATAAAATTTATTTCCAAGAAAGAGTAAATAGCATAACTGAAATGGATCCTAAGATGTTATGGGGAAGAAGTCCTCTCTATAATGGTTTTTAGATTTTATCAGCTATGGAGCCAGATTCCTGGGATCAGAATATTGTAAAGTACAACAGCAATTCTGAGAGAAGCACAGGTTGACTCTTGGGAAATTGATTGCAGCACACACACTATACAAGTGTATATCTGTGGCATCCTGAAAGATGGGATTTTGGCAGGAGAGGAAGTTACAAAGCATAGCCATGGATATTACAGGAAAGACAAAAGTACTTCAGAGCCTGTGGTATGTAGAGTCTGGAAGAACTGCAATTCAAGTATAAATACTAACAAGACAGTGGCAGCTCAGACACTGAGGAGATGAGAAAGCATATGGTGTTGACTGTGGACTCTGGATTAGCATCCCATGGCAACAGGCTAGTCCCTGAACAGCATTGTACTTATATCATTGTCATCCCTCCAGACTAGCAAAGGCTTGACCATAGGGTATAAGCATATTACTGGGGACCTTGTTTAAACTCTCATCAGGAATGTAAGAACAGCCTTGATGTATTATACCCTTGTCAGAAAGGTCACTGATGTATACCTTAGTTTTTCAATTCATGGTGAGAATAAAATGGGATCTCATTTAATTTTGAATTTTCTTATGTATTCATGAAAGTAAAAATCTTTCCATGCTCTAGTATTCTTCTTCATGAACTCATTTAAGTGAGCACCCATTTCTTTATTGAGTTGTCTATTTCTTAGTGAAAGGGATTATACATTCTATAAATTAAATATGTCATGGTTATATATGTTATAAAATATCTTGGTGTATCAATCATTATTCTTTTGATAGACAATTGCTCGAGTTGTTGTCGAATTTCATTAAAATTTTCCTTAATGGATTGTGATTTATACTTTAAAAACCATTCATTGTGAAGCATCAAAAGCTTATTTCTTTTATAATCTTGATGTATTAAGCTGGTTTAATATATTTTATATAGTATGTGGGAAAAACTATTATTTGTACTTAATAAAGCAATTGGCCCATGACATTCATCCACCTAAAAGTCAGCCATTTCACTTGCTTGTCAGGCTATTTCTGTATTAATAAGTTTTCTAAGAAGTGTAGAAATGTAACATTCTCAACACAATACTGTTTTCTTATGTAGAAGGGATTTATAGTGACTCCAGTATAGGTCACAAACCCTCCCACACAGCAAAACAGGGATCTTTTATGTTTGCTCAATGTACAACAAAGATGATCATTACATTTAAAAATAACTCAAAACTATCATTTTCTTTTATTATTAATTAATTTTGGCTTCTCTTAAAACACAGCACCCCATCATGGTTGTTCAGACAGTTACAAAACTTCCTGAATAGATTTCATCACATGGCACTGCTTGTTTGGGGTTCCCTAACCAATCTCCTATATGCGTATGTTTCTTTGATGAAAGTCTTTAAAATTAAGTTCTGTTAGTGTTTCCCAACAGTATTCTATTTTACTTTTAATCTTACTAGGTAAGGAATAAATGTCTCTAACATCGTGTTAATGTTGCACATTTGGTTGTATGAGACAATTTGAGTCATTTTTCTAGTTTCAGCCATTAACCCAAATTTAACCTCTGTGAACCTCAACTTCTTTGCAATAAACAGTAGGAATTTCTGAAACTCTTCTATTTTCACTGGACTCCGGGTTGTCAAGTGAGAATTATTTAAATAGTCCAACAGTGACATTATTTGTGCAGCATATAAACATGGGAAACAATGTCAAAACCCCTGCGAAAGGTGATTCATTTTCTAAATAGTAAAGCTATGCCTTTGTGGGTAAAATAAGTGTATGAGTCCTGTTTAAATTGACTGTGTTAGTTACTTTTTTTTTTGAAGAGGTACGTAAGCCTTCAGGTTAGCTACTCAATTATAAAATAAGGATGTTTACAGTTTCTGCCTATAAAGATGCTACTGCCACGTGCAATGATAACCCACTTATGTCTTCTCTAGTGTTTTCAATTATTAATTAGAATATTTTGAAGATCGAGGGTGGTTTTCGTAGATTAAAGCATTCTAACCATTCACACATTTCTAAATATCAATTAAAAACAGATAAATGTTCCTTCATGGATACCTTAGGTTCCTAAAGACAAAGGAAGGTGGAAAGGAGACTCTGCCATTAGGCTTATGACAAATTCTCATATCCTCATTTGAAAAGAGTGTTGATTTTAGTGATCATTATTGTGTGCAAGATAAAATGTAAAAACATCAGTGCACAAGGAGGAACACAGGGGGGAAACAAAAGTCATTTTAGCCTACTGACAGACATAATTCCATGCCCTCCACTTACACTTACACCATTAAAGGGTATTTATGTCAGTGAACAGACACATATGAAGCTAAATTAATGTTTTCTCCAAGCCTCTAGGGCTGTCTTAAGATATGGATACTATATAACAGAGTAATTTTTGCCAAAAATTGATTTTCTATCCTCTCGATTGAGCTAAAGACAACTGGAGTATGGTAAATGAAGTCATAAAAGGAAGAGAATAGAATATTGTATTGTAAGAGTCATATTAAGTGTACTTCTAAAAATACAACCATATTGTTTAGATAATTTAAATCTATTGTCTCATGATATAAAACTATTTTAAAGATGAATAAACAAAACTACAGATCCACCCAAACAGAAACCTTCTTGTTCATCAGCTAATTATACAATACCTATTTTAATTTCCTCGGGCCACAGAAACATAATGTTCAAACACCATAGCATTTAATATCAAATATTCGAATTCTCTTGATGAAGTCACCTTTTTACTTAAATAAAAATCAAAATCTCTATTTTTTTTTTTTTAGCTTATGACAGTAGTAACCTGTATCAGAGAGTTCATCAAGAACTAGTGTGGGAAAATGCCTCAGGGGTATAAATTGTTATAATTACTTCTGAAAGTATATAATCAGTAAGATAAAGAAATAAGCAAAATAGCACAGAAGTATCTAAGATATCTACAGCATGTTGTTGCAAAGCAAAATGAAATAGTTGCTCTCATTACAAATGCAATCTGCACAATAATATTTGAATAGTCTCTGTATATTGATTTGAATAATATTTTGGATTTGGATAATATTTCCTTCCATTTAAGACATGCTTATATTACTATTTCCAGAAGACATTTACATAATAAGACAGCAGCATCATAATCAGAATTTTACTTTTAAGGAAAATATAATAATAGTCTTCAAAAAATAAAAAGAGGGGGAGGAAGGAAGGGAGAAAGAAAGAGAGGAGAGACAGAGAAAGGTGTTATGGTTTGAGTTGATCTGAAACAAACATGACTATAGCGCTTATAACTGTGTAGTGAGGTTCCTAATTCAACTCTCTGAGTTACATATACAGAGCCATTCTTCACAACATTTTCAATATTTTCCTCTTTCTATGGAGGTATTACAGAACAAAACAATAATGTTCGAATATAATTGGCTCGTTATTCTGATGGAATTTACCCGATGCATCTCTACTTCACCTTGTCAAAGAGTACTGCTTCCCCAAGGCTGCCCCAGGGTCCTGTTGACGGATGGCTCTAATTGCAGTTGGGGCTGTAAACAAGGCAGCCACTCCATGCTCTGCCAGCACTCGGAAGTAAGCTCCAGCATCTGGTGTTCCCACGGGCTTTCCCTATGATGAGATTCATTTAAAATGTCACTGGCTAAATGCCTCATATTTCATCGACAGTTCAATACCTACACATATAACACAACAATATTAACAAGGATAGCTTCCCACAAATCTGAAGTTTAAAACATTACCTTGTTCTGTTACAATTTAAAACTAAAAAAGAAAAATACACAGGCTCTTTTCTCTCATGTACAATCTTGTAAGATTTTAAATTGCGATTAATTCGTTTTCAATATTTTGAAAGATACAGATCTGGAAATTATATCACATTAAATTAGAATGTAATAGAATCTTCCATATGTCAAGAGATTACATACATATATAAAATGGATATTATATTATATAATATAAAAATATGTGTGGATATATGATATATTACATAATATATACACTGTATTATATATAGAGAGAGTGAGAGTTTTCTGCAGTAGATTAAACAAGAAATACATTTGTTTTCTTGGCTTTAACATGTTTATTTCCAATATTGAACACAATAACAATTCTCAAATATTTGAGAGAAGAGAAAATTTGAAATCACTATGATTTGTGAGTAATGGCCTTTTCAGTTAAATATCTGACTCCAGGGAAGAAATTTCTACAAATTAAAAAAAAAAATCTCACAGGTTAGCAACCAATATATGTCTTCTGGTCTTAAAATAATATTATACACATCAATTGAAGAATAACACATAAATCATAGCAATGTTGAAAATTGTATAACTCAAAAACATTTTAATGAATGGTTTTTACTAAAAAAAAGGCAAATTTAAAGAATAACTATTTTAAGTGATTCATAAATGTTGGCCCAGCCCTATGCCTTCCTTTGTTCATCTCTTCTCTCATGGCCATAATGTCCTATGCTTAGAGCAAGGCACTGGGAATATTAATGTATGCGGAATAAAAGTGTATACATATTCCAGGGTAAAACATACGTGTCGCAGGTTAAAATAAGTAAAAGTAAATAGTTACCTTAATTCATTTTCTTATGTCTTGAATATGCAAGAATATATCAGGCATTCCCAAAAGATGGGCTACTCTATATATTTGCAGAGTTCCACTGATTAAATCCCATAACTAAGCTCCCCATGGATCTTTGGTTCTAGAAAACTCATATGGTAAACTCTAAATTTGGACTGGTAGAGGAAAGAATTTGCTCATAGAAAACTCATAAAACTCTCTAAACAGAGAATAAGAACTGACTATCAATGTAGTGTTTTGAATGAAAATAAACCCAATAAGCTCATATATTTGAATACTCAGTTAACAGAACTGCTTGGGAAGAATTAGGATGTGAGGTCTTATTGGAGGAGGTATGTCATTGGGGAAAGGCTTTGAGATTTCAAAAACCCATGATATTCCAAATTGGCTCTCTATGCTTTGAGGTTATATCTCAAGGTGTGAGTTTTCAAGTACTATTCTAGCTTCATGCCTACCAGCCTTCACCCATGCTCTCCACCATGAAGGTCATCAATTCTAACACTCTAAAAGTATAAGCCCCAAATAAACACTTTCTTCTATAACTTGTCTTGGTCATGATATATTATCATGAAGCTGTTAACTAACTCAATCAACTTGAGGTAAAACATAGTTGAACTATAATTTAGATTTTCTTATTGCAGAGTGTGTATTTGATATGATACAATTAAAGTTGAGATTTTCTTTCTAAACAATCATCATTAATGTTCTTCAATGTAACTACATTTCTTTTCTTCACAAAGAATAACCTTTTAGGCTTCTCATAGGATTGAATTCTTTCATTCTCATACTTTAAATATTATTTGTTGCAACCTGAAATTCTTTGTAATGATCACAGCTATTCTAAGAGAAGTTAACTTCCATTTATATCATCAGTATAATGGTCAGCAGATTCAAATAATACAGAAAGTCTTCCATTACAGACAAGACATGTACATAGCTTGACTCAAAATCTGAAGCTGTAAAACTATCAAGCAGGAATGATATTGTATCTTTATTCTTTCTAATAAAGTAAGATGAACATAGATTGTTACAATGTGATTTCTTGGATATTTTGCCCACCCAGGGACGCCATCTGTTTCAATATGGTTTCTCGGTCCCAGGCCACCAGAGGCCCAGACCCACAGACCCTACAGCCCCAGACCTCTTAGCCACCTGCTGCTGTTCAGGCCCCTAGAAATGACTCAGAGGCTTATATTAACTTCATGCTGTTTGGTCTATGGCTCAGGCACATTGCTAGCTAGCTCTTACATCTTAACTCAACCCATTCTCATTGATCTGTCTGCCACTTGGTCCATGGCTCACCTGTGTTCCTTACATGTTGCTCCTTTGGGCTTCTGGCTCTATCTCCCTATGACTCCGCCCTGCTCCTCCTACCTATTCTAATTCCTCCTCCTACTTTTTCTATGGTGCCTGTCATGGGCCAAAACAGCTCCTTTATTTAAAGATCGCTATTCACAGCATACAGAAAGACATTCCCACATCAATAGATGGCTTGTAGTTCTTCAAAATATCTTAAGCATCAATAAATCAATCCTGTGAGTACAAGGGAGTGATTTGGTAAGCCTGATCTCACTCACATAAAAAATGGTCTATAGAATAAACTTTAAGAAATTGACTTGCCCTGTCTATCTTCCTATTTTCTGCCTGCTAGGTAAACCACTTTGTCAATATTTGCTTGATAAGGCAACATCACTGAGATGATATCTCAAAATTGTTTGACCTCCATGAAAGAAACATATTCTCTGGCCAATTGAAGTAGAATCCTATTGCATAACAGAGAAAAATAAAACCAAACTCAATAATTGTATGTAGACAATGGAAGATATATGTCATAATGAAAATAGTGTGCTACATGTCACTATCTTCATAGGTGTATTTGGATTCTTTTATAGTGCATTCAGCTGGTTTCATTCAATGATAACAAAATAATAAACTAAATATTAGAAATACTGAAGTAAACATTTTATGAATAATATGGGATTATAACTAATTGCAATTCTGATGATGTGTCAAATAAATATGTAGTACTTATTTACTGTGTAAAAATCGGAATGCTGTGATAGTCTTACTAATAAGAGTCTTTGAAGTAATATATAAAAGTCTCATAATCTTTTGAGAGTATTTGAGTAAATATGTTCAGTTGTTTTGAACATTAATGACCATTTCCCAGAAAATAAATATTGTCAGTAAAATACTTTCCTATTTTAAAAACACTTAGATGTATGTATTTTATGCATATTTATTTATTCATTTACCAAGAATTCTTATATGATTTCAAGATTGACTAAAAAGAAAACGATAATATCAAAGAAAATATTTTTCCTATAACACACTGCTGAATAAAATAAATATTAATACTTCAGTTAAGTAAATATTTCTGCTAATATCTGACAGAAACTGACTAGACATTTTATTGGAAAGCATAGCACAACTATATGTTATTTATGTAAATTGTGTTAGATTAATCACAGGTTTAATAAATATTTATTGAATGGGTACTATGAGCTAGTTAGTATGGAAACCATTTTGTTAAAAGCCAGGGAAGGCCCTACTTTAATGTAATTTATGATCTGACCAAAAATGATATGTAAGAATGTATACACATTGTACTTAATAATACAATAGATGCTGCAGGCTGTATATACAGTAAATGAAAAGATCAGAAGAGTTATGCTGTCAGCTCCATCACTGCTATTAGGTTAAAAAAATGAAACAAAGCCCAGGAGCATTTTTCTTCATGAACATTAAAGTGACTTCAATACCTTATTGATTTTATTGAGCATTCTTTTTTCACACCCTCCTGCACATGCATGCACATAGAGAAGCATGCACACATGAGCAATATATCATCTTTCTAAACATTTCAAAGGCACCCTACAATGTAACCATGCTGATCTGGAAGTAGAAAAGGACCCCAATGCCATAGGTTACATTTTAGTGACTAGCAATAGCCAAGACCTCAATTTAAAAACACAATTTGAAGGTTGTGCTTTTTGGAAAAGCAAACAGACACACCAAAGCAAAAATTCAACAAAAAGCAGCCATCTAAATCCTGCCTGTGCTCAAATCAATGCCATTACATTTTTTTTTATTGTTAGCTTTTTAATGACCACAAAGTAATGTCTGTATTATTGGTTCTGCTTAGATGACATGAGACAAACAATACTGTTACTGACACTGGAAAAAAAGAGAGTCTACAGTTTCATTTGATGTGGGATGTCTTTCTGTACACTGTGAATATGCTTTATTACCACTGGTTAATAAAGAAACTGCTTTGGCCTATGGCAAGGCAGTGTGGTGGAATTCAGGTGTCAGATGATAAGCTCCAAAGACACATATTCAGGGTCCTGGACTCCTGAAGAGGGAGTGGCCAACCCATTCATAAAGGACTCCAGGGATCTTGGGGTCCCGTTCTCTATCTCTCTTTTTTTGTTCCCTGACTGGGAATCGAACCTGGACCATGGTGGTGAGAGCGTCTAATCTTAACCACTAGACTGAGCCAGCTGCCCCTGAGCCAGCCACCCAAGAAGAAACATGTGAGAAACACAGGTGAGCCACAGGCCACATGGCAGACAGATTAATAGAAATAGGTTGATTTAAGATGTAAGAGCAAGCTAGAAATGTGCCTAAGCCATAGGCCAAACACTATGAACTTAATATAAGTGTCTGAATCATTTTGGAGGCCTGAGCAGAGGTGGGCGACTAAGGGGTCTGGGGAAGCAGGTCTGTGGGTCTGGACCTCTGGGCACCCGGGATCAAGAAACTTCATTGCTACAAGGCAGCTTGGAGTCATGCAGGAAATTCAAGCAGAGAGAAAGGTGAAGGGTAGAGTCAGGGAGCCCCTGCAAGCTGCTGGCCAAGAAACAAAATGTAATTGAACACAAGTAAAGCCACAGAGCATGTGGCAATATATTGATAAATAGAAGTGGATTGAGTTTAGTTATATAAGCTAGTTGTTAATGTGCCTGTGCCATAAGCCAAACATTTTGTAATTAATAATTAATATAAGGTTTTGAACAAATATTCTATAAACAGCTGTGGGATTGTGGGTGGGAGAGATTTGTCCTGACCTCAGCCAGAATGTGTCAGAAAACTTCTGACTACATTCTTTAAAATAGTTAAGTGGGAAAGTGTACACTCTCTTCCCCCCAAAAAATAAACATTCAAGTTAATTCTTTCTTTCTTTCTTTATTTATTTACTGAATATATGTGTGAGTGTGGAGAAAGATGGAGAAAGGAGAGAAAGAGAGAGAGAAAGAAAGAAAGAAAGAAAGAGAGAGAGAGAAAGAAAGAAAGAAAGAAAGAAAGAAAGAAAGAAAGAAAGAAAGAAAGAAAGAAAGAAAGAAAGAAAGAAAGAAAGAAAGAAAGAAAGAAAGAAAGAAAATATGTATGTGCTACAGCTATAACACATTAAAACCCTATCCTTAAGGCTCTGTTCCCTCCCTCAACTTGTGGGACCCCAGGATCCAACTCAGGTCCAGATGTTGCCAGACAAGCATTGATTCCCAATGATCCATCTTTCCAGCCCACACAGCATAAAGATTTAGCATCAGTTTTATAAATTAGCAATTACTATTATTAGCTAGGCCTACAACATGGTTAGTAACATTTTACAGTACAGAAATCAAGACTTTGAGGCTCAGCTTCTTATAAATGGACTACAGATGAAGAAGTTCTGGTAATGAAACCAAGGACTTGTTCAAGTCTACACATATTTACTATTGACATTAAGTCTTTAAAACAGGAAAATAGGGAAGTACACACCACCTTCCAAAGAAAAATAAACATCCAAGTTAATTCTTTGAACCCTGAACAAAATAAAGCGCTTTCTTATAAATCCTGTGACTTTGTTGATGGAGATCATTGCTACTTGTGGTTTTCTGGCTTTGACATAATATATTTTCAGGCCAGAATACTGCCAGCCTCTGTTTTTGCAGGATTAGAAATATGTCTAGTTTCTTTTTGAACACTATTTTTGAGAATGTCACCCAAGGCATGTTTTTATTGAGGTTTTGAGGAGAGAGAGCAGCATTCCTCACCAGCTAGTGTGAATTTCATTTCAGCAGACAGGTGCTGTGGAGCATTGCTTTGTTTACTTGGGAATAGTGATGGATCTGGCAACAGCATTTGTTAAGATTCTACTTCATGTCCTATGCCTTTACCTAAGCATGAGCATTTTGACCTGCAACATGTAAACTCAAGAGGAATTAAAACATAAACAAATCTCCAGGGTCTAGCATTTAATGAGAAAAGTCAGAATGTAGAATTGGTTACATAATTTGGACAATGCTGTTTGTACAAAACAGAAAACATACTGCTGACACACTAATTAATGTGCATATATATATATCCCCAAAACTATTGCATTCAAGAGAAAGGAATTTGAAAATCTGGAAACAAAAAAAAGAGATAACTTTTCCTGTTTGCCAATTTCTAGCAAATAAGAGAGATTTAACTTAATGACTAGGGATGTCTTTCTGTGGCTTGAGAGCTGAGCACTATTTATTGAATAACTGAGCACTCACCCCTATGAGAAGCTAATTCTCACTCTCCTAGTCAGCCATCGTTAGTTGACTTTAGTTGTTTTTGTCTAGAGCTAGAACCTCATTAAATGTTCCTACTTCCACATTAGGATTCTATAGATATTGACATGGTTCTGGCTTTGTTTACATAGTTATCTCTGTGAGTGACTTTCTGTTTCTGTTAATGATTTCTTGTTTTATTTAATTAATGAATTTAAATTCATCATAGATATGTATAAGGAAAAAACACTGTACACACAGGTTCAGAATTATTCATGACTTCAGGCATCTACTGAGAACTTTGGAATATATCTCTATGTAGTAGAGGACTCTGTGTGTGTGTGAGTGAGAGAGAGAGATAGAGAGAGATTCATGTATGTTAAATTTATGAGTAATATGTGATCTGAATAATATGCACATATTAGAAATGTAATACCTAATGGAGACTATGGAGGAAGGGGCCTTTGAAGAGATGTTTAGGTGACTGGAGCTCTGCCTTCCTGAATAGATTCATGCTGCTATCCAAAGAACTTGGAGATATGCATTTGTTCCCTTACCTTTATTTTTCCACTTGAGGACAGTTTTCCTCCACCCTGTAGGGTATAACAACAATGGACCATGCTGGAAATAAACAGTAAGTATTCTACAAGGTTGACCTCATCCTTTAAGCTTTATCTATTAATGTGAGGAATAGATATGTGTCCTTTTCAAATTATCCAGTCTGCGGTCCTCTTAGAGCAGCCCGAAGTGAACATACCTTCTACATCTGTAGCTGTCCACTGTGAGTCTTTATGATTGCCTCTTTAATTCTATTTTTTGAGCTCTGGAAATTAAGCACGTTGGGCCTTAAAATAAGACTAATCCCCAGGAAAGAAGCCATTGCATCCATCTAGGTGATTAGCATCTACCTATCTCCAGAAATAGAATCTTACTTCTCCAAGTGTTAGTAGCAAGGAAATGATACAGAGTATGCAATTGGCAACTCTGCAACCCCAGCGCTGAGCTAATTAGAGGTCTGGCATGTTTAGCATTCTCAGTAGTCACAGAGAGCATTTAGCCTTGGCATAGCTAGTAGTTCTCAGCTTCTAGTAGAACTCTTTTTACCTTTGTGCTCGTCCATGCTAATTGATTTTCAATCACTCTGACATCATGTGCTAGAGGAAAACATTGAGATTTTTCTGTATTCATAGTGATCGGAGAGTCTGTGCAATTAACAGAGAAGTTAAATAGCTTCCTGCTAATCACACTTGCTGACGTCTATGGAAGCAATGAAGCACTGTATTTGTAATATCTAAGGCCAAATTCTTCATTGTATCCAACTACTATTCTTAACGGTCCTTTCTCTGAGTTTCTTGATTAAAATAGAGAAGTAAGTTATTTAATCTTCTGGCTATCAAAGTTTTCCTCAGCTTCAAAGCTGACACTTTAGTATCAGACATGTGCCTGAATAGCACAAAAAACCATGGTCTAAATCAAAAGCGCTGCCTCTCCTTCTGAGTGCTGCTATACTACCTTTTTTTTTTTTTTTTTTTTTTTAAAGGGGGGATTTTCCATTACACCAGCAGAATGCTGCTGAAGTAGACATGTTGCATATTACGTGTACTAATTAGTTAAATCACAGCTACCAGTCTTAAAGGGAAGTAAATTGTCCTGATTTTGAAAAGGAAATTTAAAAATGTCAAAATTCAAATGGTAGGTAGTGAAATACAACTATACAAGCAGATAACAAGTGTATTTTTTTAAGGGCCTAGATGGAATGATGGATTAAGAAACACCACTAGTGAATCTTTAGCAAAGTGCTGAATGGCATAACCTCATGAAAACTATAGATCCATAGCAACACAAAGAATGCCATCTAAGATAATAACTTGGAGAGAGCTAGGTAAGTTTGTCATCTATTAAATCAACTGCTCAGTAGCTATCTTTTTAATGCACTTATATGGGAGATTGTGTTGTTTCATTGTAAATAATTATCCCACCCACTAGTTTAATAAAAAGCACTGATTGGCCAAAGGCAGGCAGGAAGTGTGGGCGGAGCTACCACACTAAGAAAATTCTGAGAACAGGAAGCACAGAGCAGAATGCCAGAGAGAAGCCGGAAGAAACAGAGGACAACTATGCTGCTCTAAAATAAGGTACCCAACCGAATGGCTGAACAAGAGACATGGGTTAGATGAAGGGTAGAGAGCTAGCAAGTGATATGCCTGCCTGAGGCTGATCAGCCTAAAACTATTGTATGCATCTGTATGTCTCTGCCGGGTCTGTGAGTCTGTGGGTCTAAACCTTGAGGCTAGGCCCGAAAGGTCTAGGCCAGAAACCTCCTACTACAAATGGCGCCCAATGTGGGGCCTAAACCCACGACCCTGAGATTAAGAGTCTCATGCTCTACTGACTGAGCTAGCCAAACTAGACTAGGAGCTGGGTGGGGCCATCCTTCCATCCTACCAACCTTCAATCCTTAGTCAAGAACCTTGGCAGATTAAAGGTGTGTTCAGAAATGGAAATAAATAGAAGACTCCTTGCCAGATTAAAGGTGTGTTCCCAAACAGAAAGAAATAGATGAATCTGGGTGGAGTCAATCACACTAGCCAAACAAAGGTGTGGTCAGAGACAGAAAAAGTTAAGATATAAATATACAGTAAAGACAGTTTTTTTTTTTAAAGTCTAAGTGGTTTAGAGCGTGTTGAGAATACACACACACACACACACACACACACACACACACACACACATATACATAGACTTAGAGAGAGAAAAGGAAAAAAAAAAGGTAGAGAAAATCCTTAAAAAAGAAATAAAGTAAAAAAGAATAAGCCATGTAAAGATGGAAGATACAAAGAGTGTCTGGATACTGTATGTTATTGTCTTATCTTTAAGCTTCTTGATTGAAAATGATTTAATAAAAGCTTCTAAAAGACAGTTGATTATAAATGCTGTTAGATTAATTCAACCTATTTATTTTGTAAATGAGTTGACTTTAAAATTGAAATCCAAAGATATGCTACTTTGGAGAAGAGGTTTTCTTTTTATTTTCACAGAAAATGAGAGACTGTGGATTTATTTCTGGATAAAGAACATAAAGTTTGATAGAGGAAGACCCCCTGAAAAATCTCCAATAGAAATGGATGGACCAGATGATTTGACATTTCAGATCACCTCTGTGAAGTTTCCTGAGCTCTGTATTTAGAACAATTTCAAGGAGACTGGCTTACAGACTATTCTACTAAAGACTTGTGCATAGACCTACATTTTTTTTTGGATTCTCTTGAGATTGCCAACGCCTCCATTCAGCAGGAAGTAGTCCAGAGAACAGTGCCCACATTCCTAAAACATGGATTATAGATGTTTGTGTTTATTTACAGTGTTGTTTATAAGTTGTTATAGATGGGGGGGAAGAATATTAGATTTGGAGTTCTTTATGTTTTAAAAAGAGAAAAGGGGATATATGGGAAATTATGTTGTTATAATGTAAAATATTGTCCCACCCAATATTTTTAATAAAAAGCGCTGATTGGCCAAAGGGAGGCAGGAAGTGTGGGCGGAGCTACCAGACTAAGAAAACTCTGAGAACAGGAAGCACAGAGCAGAATGCCAGAGAGAAGCTGGAGGAAGCAGAGGACAACCATGCTGCTGTGAGAAAAGGTACCCAGCCACACGGCTGAACAAGATAAGAGACATAGGTTAGTTCAAGGGTAAACAATTAGCAAGTTATATGCCTGGGCCTTAGGTCAATCAGCCGCAAACTATTGTAAACACCTGTGTGTCTCTGTGTGTCTGGGGGTCTGCGGGTCTAACCCTTGAGGCTAGGCCCAAAAGTCCGGGCCAGAAACCTCATACTACACTCTTAAATATGAGATATTTTAAAAACTGAAAAAGAAATCAGTGTCTATCAAATGCTTCAAATTATTTATTAGTTACTGGTAATCAACACGGCCATAAATATACTATTGTATTTATATATGAATGATATTTCTTTGAAGTTTTAATTGCTTTCATATATACTATCCCTGTGGTATCTAAACCAGAGATAAAGCTAGAAATGAGAGGTTATAAATACGTGGGTGGTGGTGATCCATGAAAAGTGTCATTATTCTCAGATAAAAAGCTTCAAAGCCATGTTTATCCCCCTTAGACATTATATGTGTAAATGATAGACCCTTGAGCAGAGTGACCATTAGGATGCTTTCCACACCTGCTCCCCTTTCTTCAAAGTTGGTGGTAGCATAAGGTCTTACAGTATCTGGTGTGCTGGTCCTTTAGCTTGGGTTTAGAAGATAATTAAAGGGAGCTGCCTCCAGAATGTTATGATCTCAGATATCTTTCTGTGCACTGTGAATACCATTGGTTAATAAAGAGGATGTTTTGGCCTATGGCAAGCCAGCTTAGAGGCAGGTGGGAAAGCCAAGCATTGATGAGAGGGAAGGAAGGCAGAGTCACACAGAGAGCTGCTGCCCAAGGAAGCAAGATGTAAAGAAACACGGGTGAGACACAAGCCACATGGCAATACACAGATTAAAAAAAATAGGTTAAGTTGAAAGAGCTAGCAAGTAATAAGCCTGAGCCATAAGCCAAAATGTCTATAATTAATATAAGCCTTTGTGTGATTATTTGGAGCTAAGTAGCTGAGGAACTGCATATCTGGAAATTGGGCCAGATGTGCCAGAAACTTCTGGCTACAAAAATAGACCAAAACACATGTTCACATATAATTGCCATGTAACAACACACACATTTTTGCCTGATACTTCATATTAGAGTATCCTAAGCATCAAAGCTCCTATATGAAAATATTAAGTTATTATAGTTAGGTTTGTTGAGATGAGAAAGACTGATGAGAAAGGCTCAATTTCCTTCTGATACTTGTCATAGGAAATGATGAACAATGCTTATTTGGGGAAAATTGTACTATATGATTTCCTTCTGTACACTGTGAATATGTGTTGCTCTCATTGGCTGTTAAATAAACCTGCTTTGGCCTATGCCAAAGCAGGATAGAGCTAAGTGGGAAATTCCAGCAGAGATACAGGAGAAGGGTGGAAGGAGTTTGCAGATGCCAGCCAGTCACCCTAGGAGCAACATGCCAGCATCTCAATAACACCACAACAAGGTGGCAATACATGGAGGAATAGAAATGCATTAATTTAAGTTGTAAGAGTTATCTAGTAATAAGCCTGAGCCAGAAAACAAATGGTTTGAAATTAAAATTAAGCCTCTGAGTGATTATTTTAAAAGCAGCCGTGGGACAGGTAAGACAGAAAAACCTCTATCTACAGGGGTGGGGTGGGGTGGGTTTTGATGGGGTGGGGTATGGAGGTGAAGACTAGTGAAAATAAGTTAGGTCATTAGGATCATACTCTTGAAGGAGAAACTGAGAATAAATCCTTCCACCCAGTCTTCCTTTCTTTATGAGAATATACTCCCTGCCATCAGGTATTGCCCTGTCATAGGCATAAAGCATTGAAATCTAACAATGATGGACTGGAATGTGGGAAATCCTGAGCCAAAATTAACATTTGTTTGCTTGTTCTTATACTGCTGAGTACCTTAGCTTATCACAGGGACAGAAAGATATCTAATGAACTGCCATAAAAAACACCTGTCCTCATCCATTTGATACTGGAGGTAGGTCTGTTTCAATCACAACTTCATTATAAATTAGGGATCTCAAGAGGTTCTGATTATTTGTTTCCTCTCAATATGGAAATGGATTGTAAAGCACTGTTTTAACTATCAGGTATAAAATTGAGTATTCTAAATATGATCATATTAATTAAACATCAAGCCTTTTTCTATTTAAAAAAAATGCAATATATCTGAATAAACCATCCATGAAGTGCTTTGGTTAGAAGGAGAAGAAGAAGAAGAAGAAGAAGAAGAAGAAGAAGAAGAAGAAGAAGAAGAAGAAGAAGAAGAAGAAGAAGAAGAAGAAGAAGAAGAAGAAGAATAGTAAAACTATATATTTCTCCTCCAAGACAAAACAAAACAAAACAAAAACCAAAAAAACTTTAAATCAATGTGGGTTTTTTTTGTTGTTGTTATTTTCACTCTGTAAGGTCATTAACAACTATTTACTGGAACATGAATCGAGGTGAAAAATCTTGGTTTGAAGTGAACACAGATGCTATGCAAAACTCAGTTTGTTCTTCACCCAGCATCCAGGAAATCAGAAAGTAACAAGCAAACACAGGTAAAGAACCCACAGATAATGGGACCACAACAAAGAAACAATTCATCATGCAACAAGGTATCAGACTACTGTGTGGGAGATTATGCTGTTACATTGTAAATAATTGTCCCACCCACTGGTTTAATAAAAAGCACTGATTGGCCAAAGGAAGGCAGGAAGTGTGGGCGGGGCTACCAGACTAAGAAAACTCTGAGAACAGGAAGCACAGAGCAGAATGCAAGAGAGAAGCAGGAAGAAGCAGAGGACAACCACGCTGCTGTGAGAAAAGTTACTGAGCCCCATGGCTGAACAGGATGAGTCATGGGTTAGATGAAGGGAAGAGAGTTAGCAAGTTATATGCCTGGACCTTAGGCTGATCAGCCTAAAACTACTGTAAGCATCTGTGTGTCTCTGCGGGTCTGTGGGTCTGCGGGCCAAAGCCTTGAGGATAGGCCCGAAAGTCCGGGTCAGAAACCTCCTACTACACTACTGTGCATAGGGGCTTGGTCTCATTCAAGATCTACTGTGTAACAAGAAAATGGGATAAAAAGATCAGATAGGTGAATTCCTGTTATCTCAATGAACATAAAGATGACTACAGACATGGAAGTAAGGCGGCTTAGAAAGGAAAAGAATATTTAAGAGTGGTGGGTGGGTTCATGAGGGATGGTTCAGTAGTTGAGAGCACTGCATCAATTCCTCTTACAGACCACCAAAGCTCAGCTCTCAGGGCCTGTGTCAGCCATCTATAACTCCACAGATCACAACCATCTATAACTCCAGCTCCAAAGGATCCATGCCCTCTTCTGATTTTCACATACACATACATACAACTAAAAATAAATAAAGAGAGGGGATGATGATCACATTTTGAACTAATATTGTAAGCAAAGATGATGACGTCTGAAAATACCCACAAACTTGGGGGAAATGGATATGATGAGATACCAGAAATGAGTTATTGTGAAATAATGGTCAGAGAGATAAAACTGCAGGATACATTTTAAGATATAGAAAAGAGCCACTGAGTAGAGACAATTGTTGAGAGATGAACAGACAGAGGAAAACAGTGGTACCCATCCCTACTCACAGCTACTAAAGTACGAAATTAAGCTAACTACTTGAGAAATCGGCATAGGGGTTTTGATTAGTTCATCTTTATAAGAGACATGATGCATTTTGAATGCAGAAATCAACAGGAGGACGAAATGTTCGGTTATGTTTTTATAACTGCAGCTATAGAATAGTATGTCCACTTATGGAAGAAAATATAGTCTTATTAATATCTACTATTTTCATCAGTATTGAAACAGGCTTCTCTCAAGGAGGTAATAGTCTTGTATCTAGAAGTTAAAGGTTCAATGTAGTTTTAACTATGACTTTAAAAATTTCATCAGCTAATGTACTTACAGACTCTAATTAAATTCTAGGCATATTAAATTATTTTTGTGGAAATAAAAGAGCTCATTGATTATTCATTCATAAAACACCATGTGCTATTTGCATAAGAAAAGAAGTTTTGTTTATGAATTAAATCTTGTACTCCACATGACTTGCCACATAATGAACTGCAAATCTCCTAGTACTTTGTTAAATCAGAATTCATCACTAAGGAAGAACAATGTTCTAAGACACCAATTTACAGGAACATTATGACTTTGAAATAGTATGATTTGCTAAGCATAAAAATGAAACTTTGATCAAGCTAAGTGATAGAGACATAATTTTTAGAAAAGCTATCATGCTTCAAACTGTGACAACAATCTAATAAATTGTGTTTTCTGTGTAAAGATTGTAGTTTGAGTACTTAAGCATAGGAGTAAAGCTTCCTAAGCTAAATATTTATTATAATACTAAATTAAACTAACACTGAATAAGATTTTCTTTTCATGTCCATGGATTCCAGATCTGTTCATTAAAATAGCCATGGATTAAAAACGTTAGAAGTAATATCTATAATGTACATACCAATTTCTTCTTCTCATTTCCTAAATACAATAGCAACTATTTACATAGAATTTATCCTATATTATTTATTGTATAAAATATAAATGTAATGTGAAGTAGATGGAAGGATATGATTACTTTACACATATGCATCACCATTGTATATAGAAATTTGAGAATACGTAAGTTTTATTATGTGCAAGGGATCCTAGAGCCACTCTCCCATGGACACAATGAGACTATGTTATAAAGTTGGTACTTAGCATAAAAACAGCAGTGAAAGTTGGACCATTCTTTTTGTTTTTAATTGATGTCCTAAAGACACATCAATTTTTTTAACTTAATAACTTTTTTAAAATTAGTCCGTTAGGTAAAAGGTATCCCTGCATTTTGCACGTCTGTAGATCCAGTTAAACCCTATTTAAAATGTTTTATTTTACCTACCTCCCAGAAAGCACTGTGCCAAGCAGAGATGATAAATGTCCCCTGCCCACAGAATTTACAGAATGACAGCGTTGCTTTCGCAAAGCTGGAGGGATCTGGATGATTTAATCGAAGCATAAAGTAAAAATAACCTCAGCTAGCCCGAGAAAAGCAGAAATTGAAATATCAGAGCAGAGGTGATACTGATAAGCTGTGGCATTTAATACATAATATTTAAAAGTCAGCCCCTTAAGAAAAGAACTACTGTGCTATCACATCAAATCATAATAAACATGGGGCTTTAGCAGAGGGAAACATTTAACCACTAGCAGATTCCTCCTCATTTAAGTCATGGTTTGTATGAGGTGTTGGTTGAGAAAAGAAGAATTCCAGGAAAGACAGAAAAGACTGTAAATGCAGGGGAGAAGATGGTGATGGATCGTTTATATTATGCAAATAAATTATGTTATTAAAGAGAGAGGAACTTTTGAAGCTTTGATTTTCATATTTTATCTTTTATATAAGCTATTTATAAAACATCAGAGTTGTCAAAAATTATAGAAAATGTTATACAAATAAACAATGGACCTTTCTTTGATTTTCTCTTGTAGTTAAGTTCTTATAGAAACCGTATTACTGTACCTAATCAGGATAATAACACAGTGAAGATAAAGGACAACCTCCCCTGGGGTCTGTGTGGTCCCCTTTCGGTCACCAGTCCTCATTGGCAGTATGTAGCAACTCAACAAGTATTTGTGTATTTACCTGTTTCCAAAGTTTTGCTTTGAATTCATTAGCTGAAGTAATTTCTATTCAGTCTGAAACTTTTCGTTTATATAATCATACAACTTACAAATATAGATTTTTAACATCTCTATCTGATATTTATATCCTGTGTTTCCTCATATTGTTCTATTCAACTAGCTAAACGTTCAATAGTTTTGTTGACTAAAATCATGGAAATTGACATCCTTGCTTTGTCCTAAACTGCAAAGAAATTCTTTCAATCTATTTTTAGTCAATATGATGATTGTTATGTATTTTTAAATGACCCTTTTCAGGTTGAGGTTGCACTTGATATTCCTTGGGATTCTCAACTTTGAATGGATATTAAGTTTGTCAAATGATTTCTATATTAATAGGCATGAATGTATGACCCTTATCCTTTAGCTTATAATTCTAATAGCTACATATGATACATCACATTTGATTGATTTTCAAAAGTTAAAAGAGACTTGCACCTTGGAACATATTCAGCTTAGTCATCTTGTACAATCTTTTTATAAATATACCTATTCTGCTTCCTGAATAATATTTTACAGAATTATTAATGCCTTAAACATTTGGTAGAATTTTTCAGTAAAGTCATCTGTGGCTGAGTTATCTTACAAGTAGTTTTCAGTTGCAAATTTGATTTTCATAAAAACAGTGATGTTTAAAGGATTGATTTAATTTTGATAGGCATTTTTTTTGTGGGGAAAATCCTGGTCCATTTCATCTAAGCCATCAAATTGATATTTAAAGTTGGTCATGGTGTTTATGATCCTTTTTATAACTTTGGCATCACTAGTAATATATTGTTTCTTCTGTATTAATAATCTGTGTCTTCTTTTTCTCATTTAGAGCTGGATGGATTTGATTTTTTAAAAAGCCCTCTGCAGTTCAGTGGGCTTTGCTCCAACCTTCCTCTTTTCAATTTCTTTACTGTTTTTATTTCTATTTTTTCTCTCCTCTAATTCTCTGGGTTTATTTTGTTCTTCTTTGTCCAGTTTTTTGAGATGGATGCTTAGATTCTTTATTTGAGATTTATTCCATTCCCTAATAGTACAATGAATTTCCTCTGAGCACTGCTTTGATTGTGACCTACAAATATTGACATGATGTAGATGTAGCTTCTCTTTCGTTCAGTTGTACATTTGTTTTATTTTCTCTAAGAGAATTTTTGTAATCTACAGACTATTTGAAAAGCACATTTATTAGCTTTTGAGGTATTATTTTCAATTTACCATTTGACTGATTTTGTATTATCCAATATAGTCAAAGAAAAGATTCTATATAATTTCAGTCATTTCTGAATTAGCTAAAGAGTAGTGGACGGCCATGCACATGTGAATCTATGTGTTTATGTGTCACAAGACAATGAACTTCTTGAAGTGTGTTGTATTGGAACCTTTTAAATTATGTAAAATGTGTTTGGCCGAGGAGATGGAGAAGAGATTTTATGAGCCAAGGAGTCAAGATCATGATGAGGACAGAGACAGTTGACCTGAGCTATTGGAAGCTCACTAACTCTGAAATGAGAGCTGGGGAACCTATACGGAACTGAACCAAGCTTTCTGAATGTGGATGACAGCCAAATGACATGGGCAGTTTGGGGGGCTTCTGGCAGTGGGCCCAGTATTTATTCCTGCTGTATGAACTGGTTTCTTGGTGCTCATTCCCTGCAGAGGAAACTCTTGCTCAGCCTTGATACTGGGGGGAGGGGCTTGGTCCTACCTCAACTGGATTTGCCATACTGCACTGACTCACCCTGTTATTCTTTACCCTTTCTGAGGAATGGATGAGGGACAGAGTGGGGGAGATGGGGGAGAACTGGGAAGAGGAAAGGGAGGGAGAACAGTGGTGGGTATGTTTAAAAAAAAATAAATGAGAAAAATGTGAGGTAAGTGGTTAGAAAATGATGCTCATTCTTTACTTGAGAATGTTTACTTGTACAGTTTTCTTGATTTAATGTCTATGTTTTTATTGTTTTTGATAAAGGGATGAGGAAAAAACAAGAGAGAAACAAATGTAGAGATAGCCTGGAATACAGTGAGGATAATCAGAATCATCTTTCTGAAAGATCCCAGCATACTGATTAACTGAAATATGCAACTAGATTATTGGGTACAAATCATATTAGAATTTCAAACACAGTATGAAACAAGAAAATACACCTTTTCACCACAGCTGAAAAGTACATTTTGATGCATGACAAAAGACATGGTAAGAGAAAACACTTCCAAAAAATAAAAACCACAAACAATCAATTCAAATAAACATTAGGTTCAAATACATAAAGTCATCAACAGAATGTGAGGATAAAGAGCAATCCACAGATAGAGAAGTAGCCTTCACAGAACTACCGAGTATATGGATGGCAAGATGTTTTGTCAGAAAGCATGGAACTTGAGAGAGTTTAGTTAATGGTGTCATTTGAGCATAAGTTGCAAATGGATCATCTACAGATATCTGATAATTAGTTGAAAATACAAAGGTTTGTCTGATAGAATAAAAAGGATCTGAAAAACCTTGTTAAAATAGTAATGCTTGAACCTATCTGCAAAGAGATTATCTCAGAAATATCTATGGAATGGAAACATAGAGCTAACAAAATGACCCTAATAGCTCTTAATTTAGGTCAAAGGGAGAGAAATCAGAACTGCAAAATGATAAAAGTTTTGAGAGAAGAAAAATACAAATGAGAAAGAGAATTAAATTTAATTGCCAAAGTATAAATTAAGAGTATCATACATAACATATACTGTGCCAAAGACTACTAGCTTGTGATTCCTTTACACCCTGCTAAATGTGATCATATTGTTGAAGTACAATGCAGTGTGGCCAGCTCTGCAATAGACATAGCTCAGTAGGCAACTACATCACATAAAAGGCCCAGATGGAGACACTGACAGTTTTCAAAAGATGACACGATTTCAGTCAAGCACTCACAGATAGGAAAAAATTCTCTGGGTTACCCTTGAGTATATTCCCAAAGGATTCTATATCCTACTACTTGCTCATATATGTTCACTGTAGCTTTCTTCATTATAGCCAAAAGTGATGGACATCCTAGATGTCTATCAGCAAACCAATGGATAAAGAAAATGTGATATATTTACACAATGGATATTATTCGGATGTTTAAAAAGAAATAAATCATGAAATTTGCAGTTAAATAAATGGTGACAGATATTTTTATCCTGAGCAAAGAAATCCAGACCCCAAAAGACAAATATGCTCTGTTTTCACTTATTTGTGGATATTAGCTGTTAAGTCATCAATAAGCTGACTACAAAGTGTATAGCCATAGAGGTTAGATAAAGAGTAAGGGATGGGAGGGGGCAGGATGCTTCTCTCTAGGATGAGAAAATGAGATAGACAGTAATGAATGGACGACAATGGTTGTGTGGGGGAAAATGAACAAAAGAACCAGACATGGATGGAGAAGAGAGTTGAAGTAGTAATAAAAGGAAGAATTATATAAAACTAAGGGTCATTTGAGGGGTCAAATGAAAACCCAGCACAGCAGAAACATTACAACGTATACAGACCACACTTACAGGTAGGACCCAGAACCAACAATAGATTGCCAATCCAAAAGAAACTCAGTTTTAATTTGAGAATTTTTGTCTTATAATGCTTTGTGCTTTTAGTTTTCCTTGTTTAATTTTTCTTTTGCTTATGTATGATGGTTTCTGATTTGTACTCTTAGGGGACTTCTGCAAGTACTAGTGTGTGTGTCTGTGCATGCATTTTGGTTTGGGGGCCACTGTACTTATTTGCTTTGTCCTACTCTGCTTTGCTTGCTTCTATTTATTATATTATTATTATTTAAATGCTTGTATATTTTCTAATGATATTGAGAGAAAAAAAACAGAAAATGTTATTGGGCAAGTGAAAAAGTGGGGAGGGTGGGAAAGTGGGGAGGGTCTGAGAGGAGTTGTGGGGGAATCAAAAGTCATAATGTACTGAATGAAAAATCTATGAATCTATAAATATATAAGAGAAAAAGAAAGAAAAGCAGTAAAAATAAGTTTATGGAGGAGATTTTCTGCTGATTTGCACGGGAGTCATCCATGGAGCTGGAAGATATCAGTTTTGTAACTTGTCACCATTCTGAAGTGTTCATTTTCATGACACAGCTGCCTTTTTGTTGTCTTTGTGCCAATTACTAACTTCTCACACATAATCCTGTCACTAATTTTAATTAGTGCATTGGGTCACACACATGCTCACACACACACACACACATACACACGTGCGAACACACACACTCATACCATACACATGCACACACACACACACACACACACACACACACACACACACATACATACACATGTGTGTAGTATGAGGGTTTTGGTTTGGACTTTTGGGTTTAGTTTTAAGGTTTAGATTTATAGACTTATAGACCTGTAGAGACAGATAGATGTTTATAATAGTTTTAGGTTGATTGGCTTAAGATTTAGGTAGATAACTTGTCAATTGTTTTTTTTTTAATTTAATTTATGACTTTTGATTAGTTATGGGGTTTGGTATTTATATGTGAAGACACATGCACATACCACACACATGCACACACACAGAGACATATACACACATGCACATACACACATGCACATGAACACACACACATATGCACACACATCATGGAAGAAAAACAACGGAAGAGTCACACTAGGCAAAACAAATTGCTAAATAGTGAAGGAGAAAAATAAATAAGAATGAAGAAAAGATATTGGTCATGACGGATGATGGCTGTTGAGAAAGATGATGAGGTCAGAATGGCAAAGGTCTTTGACTTTGCACTTATGACGTCAATAGAAGCTTCCACGAACCAAATTACAGGGAGTTGAAGCCTGGATGGAGGGGGATGAGACAGGGATGATGTAAAGAGAGCCAGTTTTCAAGGAGTTTACCATGTATCGAGGAAAATGGCGATCCAAAAGTTAGAACTGGTAAAAGTCGGAAGAGAGTTTAAGTAAGGAGGGGGAAAGATTCAGAATTTACAGAAAAGATTTAAAATATTTCTTGTCAACCATGAAGCAAATGGTTTATAGATTCTCTATACTGGTTTTGAAAACATCATTCCAAGATAAACAGCCAAGCTCTCCTGACAGTATTAGGACACATTTTAAATGAATAGAAAAAATAATGAAAAGTCAATGCCCCCCCCCAAAAAAATCAGATATTTTTATTTTAAGTATTTCAATTCTGAGGTCATTTTAAGAGCCATGAATACATATCAATGCTGGCTTTTTGTAGTCCATTAACTATAGAGGGACACATTGTTTAGCCTTTACACAAGAGGGAGGGCCTTGGACCTGCCTCAACTGAATATACCACACTTTGCTGTCCCCCCAGGGTGGAGGGGGAATGAGGAAGTGGGTTGGGGGAGCAACTGGGGAGATGGGAAGGAGGGATGAGAGGGATATCTGTTGTTACTATTTAAAATAAAATTTAAAAATCAACAGAAAATAAAACTTACTGATAAATTCTATTTGTCACATTTGAATAGGCAATGTCACATTTCAATGTAAGCATTTGTTGCTTGGATTTATTTTGTTTTCTTCAAGAGGAATAATTTCTTAAAGAAGTTTATCTGTTGCAAGGACTTTAGTATGTAGCAGATGTGTCAAGACTATCTCATGTGTTATATTACAAATATCTAAATGTCTATCGAGTCTTCGGGATGTAAAAACATTCACAAGGAAAGAGGAATAGTGTGAGATGCCTTAACACTTGTTTCGAAGTCTATAATATTTTTCAGAGACATCAAACTAGCCAACTAAAAATGATAGGAATCTTAAAATGGTGGAGTGTGCAGGAGAATTTTGCAAGAGTAGAGAATGGCCTCATATGTTTTTGTTTGTTTGTTTGTTTATAGCAGCTGCTGAGTTGGCAATTCCTAATGTTACAAAATATCCAAACAATCTAACACCTTACTTTACATGCCCCATTTTCTTTCTGAGCTTCCTTACCACATAGTGAGAGACTACTGACATGGAAGACAGCGTAAGATTGAAAAGGTGCCCATTCTACTACATTGTCAGATATTTGAATTTATGCCTGATGATTCCTAAAATATTTGAGGATTTAACAAAGTACTAAAAAAATTCAGTAGCTTTTCAAACATCAAAAGATGCTTATAAAATATGGGAGTTAAGCACGTTGTTTGAGCTAACCGCTTCCAAATTCTCCGTCTCATTTCTGGATGTTAAGTAATTACTTTCTCACTTATATGAACTGAAAACAAATTTTCAAGTGTGGAAAAGCTAGAATATACCACCTCATATGGAGAATATTTTTAAGGCAATGTATCAACAGCTTGCTTGAGTGAAAGGATATTATGTGGGAAAATTCAAGGAAAAAGCTATAGACAACTGACGATCCTATTTCATCTCTATGATACATTTAAAGTATTTTAATTTAATTTTTACTTTTTACTTATGGGAAGGAGGAAAGAATGTACATTCTATTTTTTCCATGTTGGTGCCTACAGAGGCCAGAAGTTTCTGAGAGATCCCATAGAACTAAAGTTATAAACTATGGTGACCTGTCTGCCGTGGTAGCTGGGGAAGCTAAGTCCAGTTCTGTGCAAGAACATTAAGGTCCCTTGCTGCTGAACCATTTCAGTAGACCCATTCACTTCAATGTGATTCAATATAAATAGGAGTATGTAAAGATTTCTATATTTTCCATCTTGCTATATTTTCCAAAATAATAATAATAAAGACAATAGCATATTAAATGATAATTCAGCAAAACGCCATATCTGTTATCACAGCCAGATGTTTAAAAAGTATTAAAAACTACATGTTTTCTGTGTACACATATACATGTATCCTTGTGTGCATGTAGGGGATTGTGTTGTTTCATGGTAAATAGTTGTCCCACCCACTGGTTTAATAAAAAGCACTGACTGGCCAAAAGCAGGCAGGAAGTGTGGGTGGGGCTACCAGACTAAGAAAACTCTTGAGAACAGGAAGCATAGAGCAGAATGCCAGAGAGAAGCTGGAAGCAGAGGACAACTATGCTGCTCTAAAGAAAGGTACCTAGCCGCATGGCTGAACAGGAAGAATCATGGGTTAGATGAAGGGTAAAGAGCTAGCAAGTGATATGCTTGGGCCTTAGACCAATCAACCTAAAACTACCATATGCATCTGTGTGTCTCTGCAGGTCTGTGGGCCTAGACCTTGAGGTTAAGCCTGAAAGTCCAGGCCAGAAACCTCCTACTACATGTACATGCGGCCAGAACAGCACTTGCAGGAAGAATCCATTCTCTCCTTCTTTCATGTGTGTTCCATGCATTGAACTCAGGCCATCAGATATAGTAACAGCAACTTTCCTATAAGCCCCCTTATACTCCAGTGCTTCTCAATCTTCCTAATGCTACGACACTGTAATACGGTTCCTCATGCTGTGGTGACCACCATCCATCAAATTATGCTCACTGCTACTTCATAAGCATAACTTCTCTACAATTGTGAAGAGTAATATAAATATCTGTGTTTTCTGATGCTTTTGGGGGTCGCAATCCACAGGATCAGAACCATAGCAAAACTCGAGAGTATGTTGATATGTCTTCATGTAAGTTACTGTTAGGATTACAGAAACCAGACCCCTGAGGGGCATTGTCTAATATACATATAGAAACCTTAATCTTATTTCAGAGTGATGTTAATTACTGTATCAGAGTTTCCAAGTTGTTGACTATTCAGTTTTTCTTCTAGTCACTCTAGGCTTCTTTCCCTTTTATATTCATAGTTGATATAAATATTATTGTATACTTGATGATATAAATATTTACTTAAGATAAGGAAAGTGTTTTTTTGTAAATCCACTGACTCCATAAAGAAAAATATGAATTTATGTTCTCCAGAATTTCTTTTTAATTAACTTCTTTATTCAACACAATTAAAACAGTTGACTATAATTTCTTTTATATTCCTTTTTTATTTGAAATGACCTTTTTAACTGAAGAAGTTGTAACAATGTTTCCTGCTACCATCCAAATTTCACTATTCCTATCTAGGACTATTCATCAAGACCTGGAGGCCAGTAGAATAAGGGTCTCATACATTGTATCCCTTCTATTTTCTTACCTCATATAAAACAGTTGTGTTTCCATGCAAAAGAGGCCCATAGCAGATATAGGAATGTCCGACAACCCAGCCTAAATCAGAAGCTGCCCACCAAACCTAAAAAATAAAAAGATAATAAAATGCATACCTTTATCAGAGGAATGCCATGTGATAGAGATATAAAACCCTGATTACCTCTCCGGGTTTGAGGCCATATATAGAAGACATTGTCCAGTTCAACATTACAGCATATCCCCCTGTGGGTCTAACCACACCCTAAAAGAGAGGGAAAAAATGAAGTTAACATTTACAAAATATGTTAAAAGATTCACTGTCTTTCCTTTATATACCCTAAAGTTTACAGCTTTAAATCGCTATTCTGTAAACTACAAATTACATCGATTCATATATAGTCAAATATACAATTGTATTTGAATTCTTATTTTTTTAAATTCTCTAATAGAAAACCTAGAGAGTTTGTGTTGTTCATTGTTTCCATTTATAGAAAAGCATTGTAATACGACATCCTCAACACTAGTAAAAACATACAATGTCACAAAGTAATATGCAATGCAATTTTAATGCTAATAATTTAACAGTATGAATATTTCAGTTTCAAATGCATTAGCAGAACAAAATAGAAACTACTCAAGTTGGCCTAAAATATAGATCAACTTACGAACATCCATTCCTAAGATGATAACAACAGACCGCTTAGAGAAAAAGAAGTTACATTATAATTAAGACCTGATCACACAGCTAACTGGGAACCACACACACAATATGGGAGTTGAACAATCCTTTAATGATGATTTCCAGAACTCGGAACAATGAATCCTGATGAGTTGGCCTTCAGGCTAACAGATGTGTATTTTGGTGCATTCGGGCAAATCAAACATTATTACATCGTTATGCATAGTTTTCACAAATCTGTTTCCAGTGCCTTCCTTTAACACTGGAAACTGATCCAAACACAACAGAAAATTAATATTTGAACACTGGGCACATGAGTCATCAAGATAAGAACAAGTGATAAGTATAATAATTAGGTCTGCTTATTGCACTATTATAAATATTAGCAGTCATTGGCGTCAATAAGGCATGGCTATTGAATTGAGCTATAAAATGCCTACTGAGTAATAATAATATGAAATTCACATGCCCTTCAAAGCATATCTGAGCCTACCATTAGAACTGTTCTCTTCAAAACATTATTCTATTCAAAAGGGTAAACATGCCCCCATTAATGGATGTTCTTTAAGTTTTATATATTTTTTTTGTATCACTCTATAGTTACAACACACGTGCATGATTCAGGAGAATGTGGGGGTAGGGAGCTATCACTTTGTGATAGCTGCTATTAGGCTCACCTCTTGTTCCTCTAATAAAACACAGACATCAAACTGTGGAACATATTGTATCCACCAACAACACCTGGTCTCTTGGCAAATATCGGATGCAGCTTTATTGGCATTTGAGAGCTATTTTCTATGTTGTATGATACAATTAACATGCAGCTGTCTCACTTACTCACCTTAGAAATGGTAGATACACTAAGCCTCTTAGGCAATCTTTCTCTATTCACTTAGAGAAAAGTGAAAATCCACATACTCTAAATGAACTCTATTTTATCTTCCTTTGCTAATCAATTAAAATGTGCTTTTCTACGGTCCAGGAACTCAATGCATTTGGTACTAATAGTTTTTTAAACACTCTTAAAAATCTTTCAGTCTTTTGGAAAGGAAACAGCCATACAGTTTCTTCTGAATCCTTTATGTTTTAATATATTATAGTAGCGAACACTATTTAATGTCAGCAATGACTTCATTTATGATGTATTAGAGGTTTCTTCTCACCATACCTGTTGCAGCATTTTATTTTATTTGAAAAAAAAAAGTTTTGTAAGAGCAGTTTTGGTACTCTGGGATTCTTGAGCACAGAAAGTTCATAAAATGTCATTTACTTTTCTGAAGAAGTATCAATTCATGGAACCCAGTACTTATCCTGATATTCAAGGAAATCTTTTTCAGTTATTTTTGTTTGTTTATTGAATTCTATTAAGGCAATATATTTAGATCATTATTTTCCCCAGCTCTTCCCAGATGCTCTCCATATCCTCACCCCCCAATTTATGTTTTTTTCTCTCTCTCATCTAAATATTTAATTATAAAACAAGAAAACTAAAAAACACACAAAAATAAAAGTCAAAATAAAGAAGCAAAAGTCTAATGAAATTTTTTTAAAAGGCAAAACAAAGCAAAATGAAGCCAACAGTCTACATTGAGTTCATTTTTTGTGGTCCAACTACAGGAATGGAGGCTGTTTTGGAGTGTGGTTAATATACCCAATGCGACTTATTGGAGAAACTATATTGTCCCTTTGCCAATAGGTATCAATTTCAGATAGCTTCTTGGTTAAGCATGTGGACCTGTGTTCATTTCCCACTCTCAGTGCTGGAACTCCATCTGGCTTGGACCTGTGCAGGTCTTATGCACATTGCCACAGTCTCTGTGTTCATAAGTGCATCGGCCCTGGTGTCTGTGGAGGATGCTGCTTTCTTAGAGTCATCAACTACTACCCTGGGCTCTTACAGTCTTTCCATTGATTGTCCAGCCTTGGTGGTGGGGGAGGGGGAGGAGAGTGATGAATATGCTCCAAATTCCCTCACTCTAGCACACTGTCCATTTGTGGGTCTCTGTGTTGTTACCTACTTTAAGAAGAAGCTGCTCTGGTGTGGGTTAAGTGAGGTACTGCACTTGGGATATAGCAGAATGCCATTAGGAATCGTTTTATTGCTATATTTCTTTAGAGGAATACTAGTATTGGTCTTTATCCTAGACCTATGATATATCTATGGCCAGGTTCTTTGCCAAATCACCGTGTCAGGTGTGGATTCCATCTCGTGGAATATACCTTAACTCCAGTCAAAAAGTGGTTGGTTACACTCAGAACTTTGTTCAGCCACTGCATCAGTAATTCTCTCAGACAGGTCACTGTTTCAGGTCACAGAGTTTATAGCTGTTGATATGTGTTTACCTTTGTCCTCAGGTATCATCCAGAGAACCTTCCAGTACCATTTGTAAGTAAGTAAGAGCTTTAATGATCTAATGAAATCCCAGAAAAGACCCATATAGTACCAACATCGTGTCCTCCACAAGATCAAACATAATCCTTGGAATATAGAGAAGCTAAAAAATTTTCATGTGATTAATAGCGCTTAGTGTCCAGACAGAAGGCATGAAATGAATTTTAGAATGGGAAATATAAGAATTAGATATTTTTGACCACACAGAAATTCATAAGTATTGAAAAAATTCAAATTCAATCTCCACTATAGTGAAAAATGGTTATTTGTCACTCGGGAACGAGAGCAGAGTCATCACGGAGAGCACCTTAATAATTACCACTTAATAGGATGCTCTTTATGATAAGAAGAGCCACAGAGTTACCTAAATCGTAACATTAAATGGAGACGTGAAATGAGACTTCAGAAAATGTTCATAGTTTCTGTTGCTGCAACTTGAAAAAGAAACATTGCAAATGGAATAAGAATGCTGAAGGGCAAGAGCAAGGTAGGATGGGATGTTCAGGGAGACTGAGTGGATAGAACCTAGGATATTCAGGACTATCCAAAATAGCGTGCATGTTCTGGGAGTACTTAAATTGTCCTATAAAATTCTGAAGGGCTGTAACTGAAGAAAAGGCTCAGCAATTGAGACCACTTCGTGCTAATCAAGAGGACCAGAGTTCAGTTACCAGAATTCATTTTGAGCAGCTTACAACTCCCTGTAAACCCACCTCTAGTGGAACCGAGTCTCTTGTTTGACGTCTGCAGACACACACACAAATAAGTTACTGTTCTTAAACAAGAAAGCAGTGAGGAATACATGTTGTATCTAAAAGAAATTCATCAGCAAATAGCGAAGGGAGCTGGAAAATTAAAAAGCAAAAGAAATAGCTCTGGTCAACTAAAAAAATCTGTGTACCATCACAATTTAACCACCTGTGAATTTTGGGAGTCACAACAATGATCCTGGCAAGACATACCCATTGGTGCACCAATGGCATGGGTGTTGTGGGGCAACCAAAAAGTTCTGATTAGATTTAAAGCCACCACATAGGATTAACTTTATAAAACCTGGCCAAGAACCCATGGCTGCCGTAGTCATGAGCACAAGGGGAGAATCTACTTTATTAATTTTACAAACAGACATAAAACTGTCTCCTAAGTACTTATCTGTATACCAATAATTAATGTCTTTCAATTGTCAACAGAGATGCCTCTTTCTTTCAGCCAATATCAATAAGTAAGAGATTCAACTGTTCAAAGTAAAGGAAATAAATGGTAGAGATTATGCTCAACCCAAAATGTGACATCTGTATCAGCTTGCATTCCATTAAGGCTTAGAGAACAGATAGAAAGAAAGAGGAATTTGGTAAGAGACAGATTTATCATGAGGACTGATATGAAACTGTCCTTAGGCTTTTGCTCTTATGAAATCACAGCAGTTGTGGTTGCCTGAACAAGACGTACACAAGTCAAGCTAGTTGACACAGAGTGGACAGGGGCTGGGCTCATGAGGCCCAACAGCCACCAGAGTAGCTATTGGCAGATGATGGTTACTAGGGGAGGAACAGTCAGTTCCCTTCCTGGATGAGGCACTGACATCACTGTCCGTGTGTTTTTCACCCACACTGACTGCAGAGAGAATCCTGCCACAGAATGGGCAAAATAAGCAATGGAGTAAGCGCCTGCATCCACAAGAAAATGGTTTGAAATCTTACCTTTTTCTCCCCCTTTTCAGAGTTGTAGTGGAGCATCATAGAGGAGATGGAATATTTCCATCTGAGATATTTCAACAAACACAAAATCTCTTGCTTCAGCTTCGTAAGGACTCTAAGACTACTTCTGTGGAAGATTTCTTTTCAGCTGTGTAATGTCTTATTGATCTATATAACTTTGAGATAAGGGCCTAACATGCAGCAAGTTCAGCACTTTGCGGGCAAGAATTTTTACTGGACATGGAAATAAAAAACATTCACTTATGTGTATTACACTTCTCTCTCTCTTGTTCCTTTGGGGCAGGGAAGGAAGTCTCCAGGACTACACGATAGGAACAAATGTTACATATGTGCTGTAAATGTAGGGAAAAAATATCACTTTATCTATTCCTTCCTTCCCTGCCTTCACTTCAGTTTTTTACTGCTATCTTACTCTTTTATTTTAAGAGGGGAGTCATTGGAACATTTTTTGTATTCTTTTCTGATTACCAGACTCCTCCCAAGATAGCGAAGTTGAGTGGGGATAGAAGTTATCATTATTAAACTCTGCTGAATGCATTCATGCAAAGCAGACAAAATATGAAGTCCACAACAAAACTAACTTACATGTGAAGTCATCCAAGCATAGATGCATGGATATATGCAGCTCCCAGTCGACTCTGAGGCTATGGCTTGCATATGTATAAGAGAAACAGAATATGGAGGAGGGTGTGATGTGTGTATACATGCATGTGGGTGTAGATATGCACGAGTTACAGTAATGTGTAGAGGTCAGAGGGAAGTCTCTGGACTTGAGCCTTCTGCCTTATTTGATGCTTTGTTGATTTTGTTGTTCACTGATGCTTTTCCCAAGCTCCCAGATATGTGAACATCTAATACTCGTGTCTGCCTCCTCCTCCAGGTAAAGCCAACCCCAAGATTTCAGATCCCTGTGTTTCCCTAGTATAATTTGCCATATGTATTCTGGAAATTGAATTCAAGTCATCAGTCCTATTTGATAATCAACTTACCCACTGACTCCATCTCCAGCTCAAGAAAGAGTATTTTTTAAACACTTTGTACTTTAAAATATCATTTTTCTAAATAACGAAGCTGAAAAATGACATAAAACATATATATGCATGTTTCATCACTGCAAACCCACAAATCTTTCTTGTGTTTAAAGTTTCTAATACAGTTAGTTTCAATTATACCTTTAAAATGAAAAAAGAATTATAGGATTGGAAAAGGAATTGAAGCAGACCAACTACAGAAAATTAGTTCAACCAATAATCTTAAAGCCTGCCTTGGTCAAATTCTAAGATCAGTGCTAGATTGGAATGAAAGCAGCTGGGATATATTCTAAAACATACACTAATATGCACTTACCTCAAAGAAATGACATAAAGGTCTTGATTCAATGTATACCAAACATTTGCAAATCTTTTATAACATAATTTATTTATTGTACAGCTCCTCCCTCCCTTTTCTTCTCCCAGTCCCTCCTCCCATCTCCCCTGCTCTCTGCCTTCAAACTACCCCTACTCTGTATTTGCTCAGAAAAGGGCAGGCCTCCCATGGGCACCAGCAAAGCATGGCATATCAAGTTGTCATAAAGCCAAGCTCCTCCCCCTGTATTCAAGCTGGGCAAGGAAATTAAGCACAAGGGATAGGTTCCCAAGAGCCAGCCAAAGCACCAGGGACAGCCCCTGCTCCCCTTGCCAGGAATTCCACAAACAGACCAAGCTACACAATTGTCACTTATATGCAAAGGGCTTAGCTCAGTCCCATGCAGACTCCATGAGTTGCTGTGAGTCAGGCTAGCTACTTCTGTGGATTTTCCTAAGGTGCTCCCTGACCCCTTACTTCTACAATCCCTCCTCCCTCTCCTCAACAGAACTCACTGAGCTTGGCCCAATATTTGACCATGTGGCTCTGAATCTGCCTCCATCAGTCACTGGATGAAGGCTCTTTAATGACAACTGAGGTAATCCCCAATCTAGGCACAAGAGGTGGCTAGATCAGAATATGCATCCACTGCTATCAGGAGTCTTAGCTGGGGCTGTTCTTGTTCTTGTAGATTCTCTTGGTAGTTTTTCTTGCTTCAGGCTTCTCTCCAGCCCAGTAAAGCTCTCCTTTCCAGTCATCTCTCTCAGCACTCTCCCCTCTGCCCACCACTCAACCTGGTCCCTCAAGTTCCTATCATCCTGAGTGAGGTAACTCAGACCCAGAAAAACAACATGGTATGTACTCACTCGTAAGTGAACATTAGCTGTAAAGTAAAGGATAACCATGCCACAATCCACAGATCCAGACTGGCTAGGTAACAAGAAATACCCAAGCCAGGGTTGCATTGATTTCCCCGAGGAGGGAAAATAGAGATGTCCTAGGTGGACTGGGGTGAATGGTCATGTGACATTTCCAAATCCTAAGTCTCCATAAGGGAAGAAAATATGTTTGAGAAACTGAGAGATAAATATCTTGCCATTTGTTGTATAGTAATTACCTCCTAATTGAAACTATACCTCCTGTGGAGAAGGGGAGGGTCAGAACTTTAAGGAAATTAATAAAACTTGAAGAGTCTAAGAGCTTAGGAATTTGCAAGAGTTACATGGTTCTCCCCCAAGTGATGAGGAGTGAAAGGACATTCTCCAGTACAGCTGCCTGCAAGTTGTGCAGTGAACTATAGGGATGCAGAGTTCATGAGCTGTCACTCACTCACATGGCAGTGGGCAGTGGGCCTTTGTTGATGTAGCTAGCTGACTTTGTATCACCTATGCTCCAATGAGAAACTGCAAACAAACTCATTCAGTTCAACAGCATAGACTTGGCTGGAGATCTTTGCTTTGTTATCAGTGCCTTGTCTCGGGAAATAATAAACATTTGTTTATATCTCCTTGAATGTTATCTACCGCATTTAGCACCTGGACAGAACCAAAGGCCACCTGTGGAGGAGAAGTTGCACAACCCTTGCAATAAGTGATAGCTCATACAATGGAAGCTGATTAACCTGTGGGAAGATATTTGTGAAGAACATCTTTGTATAGCCACTGTTCCCTTTGTTATAATGGATCCTGTGCCTTCTTGCTGTACTGGGATCAGCATGATCTCTGCAATAAATGATAAGTCCTGCAATCAAAGCTACATCTTCAATTCTTCAAGTGGAGTGTCAGTAAAGTGAGTCCCATGATGGCCAGATTCTGCTCTATGTTGCAGAGTAACATGCTTCCTTCATAAATTAAGTCTACCTCAGGATCATGGAGATGTTCCTATAATTCCTGATAAACTAGGAAATACATTGCAATCCCCAGAAGCATCATGTGTCTATACAGACAATAAGCCGGCTATAGTACCTGTTGTGTATAGTACCTTTGGCACGGACATGCAACTGAGACTGAAATGTCTTCACAGGAAAAAGAAATTTGCTTGTATATGGGAAGAATTGCAATGGAAATGGATATTTCTATGCCATCTTCTGCATAAGCATCTGATTTTTTTGTGGGAGAGGAATAAAAGCGAGGATGAAGTAAGCATGACGGCTGGCCATTCCGTAAAACTGTTAAGATGCAAGAGAAGGGCCGTACAAATTAAAAATGTGCTGAAAATTCCTTCCCTACATTCAAATTCCTGAAACTGTCATGAATAACTGGAGAATGAAAAGGGGGAGAATAAGGTAGAAGTGAGAAAGATATACCCTTTTGACCTTTAATAGAAAGGAAGTGAAAAATTCCTCTTTCAGTATGTAGATGAGGGATTTTATAATGGTCCAGTCCAGCAAACGATGAGAATCAGAGAGTGTTCTGCCTTTGAACAGTTTGAATTAGTAAAGAGTTTCAAAGAGAATGGAGGCATTTCTTACATCCTGGTTTGCAAGGCTGTGGGACATGTGGGTTAATAGGATCAGTCTCAGTGCTGAGGAAGTGGAGAAACGGAGTGACCTAACTTTTTGTTCTTCCTAGAGAAAGAAAGAATGCATAACCAGAAGCAAGACAAATCAGTCTCTGATGGACTGGCTCATTTGGACTGAGACAGTAGAGACCCTTGGTTATTGCTGACTGATCTCTCTATTAATGTCAGAGGTGAGAAGACCAGAAAGAAGACAGGTATTTGCTAATGGAACTAATTATGAGAGAAGTTATATATTTTATGTTCATGTCACTGGACTACAAAGAATTATGTTCATTAGAAGAGTTAAGGAAGGAAGAGGTTGATTCATCATATATCAGAGTGTTGCCATGGGCTTTGGATTGGCTAATGTTGACTGACAACATGTCAGTTTTCATAATTATCTAAGACACAACTTTTGGGTAGGTCTGTGAAGGAATTTCTTGATAAGGTTAGTTAACATAAAAAGAACCAGCTACATGTAAATTTTACCATTCCTGTATTAAGGTCAATGTACCCTTAAACTGTGAGGAAAATAGGTAAAAAACACATCTGCTTCTAACAGTGGCTATAGAGTATTTTGTCACAGAAATAGAAACAAACCTAACTGTGGTTGGAGCTGTGGCTCTGATGAACCTGACCATGTGGTTCTTGTTTGTTTGTTTATTTTCCATTTTTGCTTTTTGAGGCAGAGTTTCTCTGTGGAAAACTCTGACTATCCTGAAACTCACTTTGTAGATCAAGCTGGCTTCAAACTCACAGAAATACTCCTGCATCTGCCCCCTGAGTGCTGGGTTTTAAGTTGTGTGCCACCCTGTGGGGCAACCCTGTGGTTCTTGAGTCTTTGAAAGTGGCTTTTTTTTTTTTTTTTTTAGAAGAAATGTTGGAGAGAATGAAACAGTGGCTATACAAACCTTTGAATGCCACAAACAGAATTTAATAAGGTACAGGCCATCTGGTGGAAGTCTCAAAGGACAGAAAGCCATGTTAAACTCAGAGAGTGGTGGCCTTATTCATAAGGTTCCAGAAGCTATCAGCAACTGGGCTAGAGATGACATGTGTTATGTTCTGGAAAAAAATCTGGTTGAATTCTGCATTTGTCATGAGAACTTTAGAGAGGCTAAATTCAAAGTTATGTCAATGTTTTGATGAAGAAATCTCAAAACAGGATGCCATTTGGGTTATGTTATATTTACTGATCATTGTTCTTATCCACACTGAGTAAAAACAGAAAGAAGTAGGCAGAGAAAGACATACAGAGACACACAGAGACAGAAACAGGGAGTGAGGGAAAGAAAGACAGAGAGAGGTGAGCACAGAGGGTTGGAGGGAGGGACAGAGGGAGGGAGGGAAAGATGAGGTAGAATGATATTTAAAAATATGTAGTTCATCAAGATAAACAGTATTAATGAATTCAAAGTTATAAACAAATTATGTTCCAAAGCACTTGTGTTTATTCAGTGTGTCTTTAAAGAGAAATCTGCTGTTCTGCACTGATAAACAGAATCAGCTTCCTGTAGACAAGATCCCACATTTGCAAGGCTCCATCAATTGAACACTGAAATGAATTTGAAAAGAGAGAGTCTAGACTGAGAACACCGTAGGAGGGATTTCCTGCTCAAAACAACTGCCAAAGAAAAAACGTTTCCTTAGGACAGTGAATGCCAGTGTATTTCTGGCTTAAGGGGAACAGACTCAATCCCAAACGACACCAAATCTAGACAATGCTACATCCCTGGTAGTTGTTTACAGGCATAAAAGACACAAGTGTGAGGGCAATATGAAATCATGGAACATACGCCAAGTTTCTATAAGGTCATGTGAACCAGGGTTGTGCAAACTCCCGAGGTCACTGTGTAAAGCAATGCTGGTGAAGTCCAAGTTCAAATGGAGATATCAGGATTCTGGAGATGCCAAGACACACGGACAGTCTGCCAAGAAAAGCTGGTTACTCATAGCAGCGCTCATCCAGGGTTAGACGGCAGAGCTGGGGGAGTGAAGCTAGCCGGACCTCCCAGCTGATTCCATCACAATCTCTGGGGCCTGGCATGGAGCTGCAGGACTTGGAACTTTCCCCACCAGGTTTTACCCTTTTTATTTGACCTTTTCTCATTCTGTCCCCATTCCTCTCAACTAGAATGGGACTATTTATTCGGTGACACTGTATACAGGAACAACAATAGCCCATTTTGGGTTTTAGTTTTATAGAAGCTCAAAGTCAAGCAATTGTTCTGATTCCCAGAAAAGATGTAGACTTTAGACTCTTAAACAGTGTTGGTGTTGCCAAAGGCTATAGGGCCTTTTGATGTTGGACTGAATTTATTTTACACCATGCTTGGCTAGAACCCTAAGGGGACAGGAGTGAAGGTCAGTGGTTTAAACGTTATCTATTGGGGAACTGGGGTGGGGTTCAGTGGGTGAAGTGTTTGCCATGCATGCACTGATAGCTGAGTTTAGATAAACACAATTCACGGAAAGGGCTGTTAAGTAGTGTGTCTGTGATCACAGTAGAGGTAGGAGATACCCCAGAGATGCTCTCTTGAAAAAGTGGATAACAAGAACTGATACCGTAGATTGTCCTCTAAACACACATGCCCAGTGGCATATACATGCCCCCATCACACATAGAGAATGGATACAACATAACCAGCTGTCTCTTCCATGATGTCTTCATATCACAATAAATGGTAGCCTTGAAGTGTATACCGAAATCAAACTCTTTCTTTTAATATTTTATTAAGTTTATTCATTTATTTTACATCCAAACAGCAATTTTCCCTTCCCATTCCCTCCCCCCAACTTCCCTTCTGCTCCACCCCCAATTCAGTCCTCCTCTGTTTCTATTCAGAAAGAATCAAGCCTCCCATAGTGTCCACAAAGCATGCCATATCAAGTTGAGGTAGGACTAACCTCTCCTAACATTAAGGCTAAGCCAGACTGCTCATAGGAGCTAAAAGAGTCTGGACCAACCCAAGTCATCTACATATGTGTGTGATAGTTGTGTAGCTTGGTCTATTTATGGGACATCTTTTCTTTATATTTTATGTTTTATTTGGTTTGGGTTTCATTTTGTTGGGTTGTTTGTCTGTTTGTACTGGGTTGATTTTAGTTTAGTTTGATTTTTATTTGGGGGAAAAGCAGTGGTCAGGGACTTTGCGACCACTAAGACCAGCTCACGTGCTAGCGTTTCAGTGATTTTCCTGAGTTCTATGTTGGGTCATGAGCTTTATGAAATAAAAGTGTTCTATCTAAGTGATCTAGCATGTAAACCAGGCTCCTAAAGTGTTGAAGCAATCTGGGGGGGGGGGGATTGGAGGAGGGACAGAGGGAGGGACAGAGGGAAGAAGGGAAGGACGGAGGGAGGAAGAGTGAGTTAGTTCAGCCCAGGTCAGTGGGAAAAAATTTGTGGCAAGCTCTGTGTCCAGTCAGAGTCCTAGGGAAGGCAACAACAAACAGCTAAGAGCTGTGCTTCTGGAAGGCTTTAAATCTTGAGCAATGATATGTGGGAGACGTAGGTGATAAAATTGTGTAAGGAAGAAAAGATTTTAAAAGATTATGTTTGCTCTAGGTGTGGGTGATTACTGTATGTGGTGTACATTTCTTTCCTCCAAAAATAGTGCATTGGGTGTAGCACGAATAAATGATTCTCTGAAGAAGTTGGAGATATTAGAGAGAATAAACACCACAGTCAGATCTTACCCAGCTGTCTTCCAGCTTCCTCAGCCTGGCTTCCCTTGGCTTGGTTTCCCCTCCTGTGTTTCTATCCTGTCTTAAGTACTCTTTCGGTAATTAAGGCGTGGCCCCACCACTGCCTGCTTGGGAGCCTCGAATTCTTTCTATAATCTAAAGTGACCTCGACTCCTTTGGGATTAAGGGTGTAGGTCACCACTCCCAGGATATTCCCTGTGCTGGGATTAAAGATTTGAATCATCACTCTCTGATTCTCCTAGACTGACTGTGGTTAGAGCTCTGGGACTTCTGGAGCTTTTACTAACTCCCCACATTGACTGTGGGTAGATTCCCTCTGATATCTCTGAAACTTCTGAAGCTTTTATTGAATCCCCGCAACTGGGGGTTGATATTTTCCACTCTACACAGGCTTCTTCCAATAGTTAGGCCAAAGGCCAGAGCTATAGATCTTCTTCAGTATTGATAAGAACTTGTAACCTAACTCTAATGGCAGTCATACTAGAACATGGACCTACTCTTTGTTTGACAAGAATAGACCCAAAGGTACAAGCTGACTCCATCCAGGTCATTTGGGTTGAGTATATGCTCAATGGAAGCAGTATAGCAGTAACCCAACATTTCAATGCCAGATGACTTATGAAAATTAAGTGTAGATTATGAAAGGCTGAATGAGCTGGTGTCACCCAACAATAACAAACATCACTCTTTTGACAAAAAAAAAAAAAAACCCAAAAAACCCAAGATGCAAATAATGTGAATATCTCCATTGACCAATGCTAGTGTATGTGTGTGTGTGTGTATGCGTGTGTGTTTGTGTGTGTGTGTTTTCTTTTTATCCATCTAAGACCTATGGACAATGACATAAAACAGATTGCATTGGGTCCTCAGAAATCCTGCCCAGTATGTATAAAAATGATTTCACTCTATTATTCTAATTCTTAACCATTGGGAGAACATTAGCAGTGACAGTGTAAATAGCTGTCTAGAAGTTCGTAATAAAGTATCCTGTGTAGGTGGTAAAGGTGTAGTTAAAATCTACAGGTGTTTGGGGTTTTTAATACCAGTGCTAGAGAAGAGATATTTCCCTATTGGTTTTTATCCAAGGAGTCTCAACTGATACAAACTTGAAGTGATGTTATTTTATCTTAGAGCTAGAAAGTAGGTTCCTAGTGCTAAATACATTACATGTTTTGGTTACAGGACTTTGAAAAATCAAGATGAGATTGTAGTGAAAGTTCCTTCCCAACTGGGAGGCTTTTGTAATATTATTTAGGCCACTAGAGGTAAATTATCACCTATTGCTTTGCTTGGTGTGGCCCAGGCATATTGGACAACCAATATAGCAGCCATTTGGTATGAGTCTTATAAGTCAAATGAAGCATTTTTTAATTCAATTTTAAGATCCTTTTACAGAAGAATATATTTTGAATATTGTAATCCAAAACAGAGACTTATGTCTGGAGAGGTTAATCTTAGCCGGGAAGTCTTCACTGTCATTTTGTTTATGGGTGTGAGTTTCTGTTAATTGCCTTTTAAATATTTAGTTTTTATGCATCAATTACTATAAACATTTGTCGGTTATGAAAAGAAATTTCTTTATTTCCGTTTCACCAGTCATGCTCCAGAGAAAAAGTGACTTTTGTCATGGCATACTGGCTCACTGCTCAAGCATCAATAAAATGAAATAACTAGTTTAGTACAGACTAGTCTATCAGCCCCTCCAAGGCTCAATGAACATGATGGAAGAATGGATGGAAAAAAAATGTAAAAGCATCACTAGGGGACAAAGTTCTGTGAGGCTATCCCTCCAAATTGAAATATTCCCTGTTGTAGAAAGAAAGAGACCCATAAAATGCAGGAACTTAATGAAACTTACAAACCTTGGAAAGATTGGGATGTTATAAGATTTGCAGCCCCCCCCCCCCGGGGTGACAGACAAACAGTAATCAATTACTAGGGAAGCAGGAAGTCTCTGGTGGGGTTCCTATTAGGTGGGTGAGATGTGCACTTTGGTGATGCAGCTAGCTTTGAGTGATGATGCTCCCTGATGAAGTAACCCTCACCTATGTTCCTGTAATAGCAGTAAAATGTCAAGAGTGACTGGAGTAATTTCTTTGGTCTGTCATAGTGCCCCATGTGGGGCATACGGATGTTTACTCCCCTCTCTCCAGGAAAAAAATTACACAACAGCATACCACATGTCCTATTTTTGCAAATCCACCCACTCTGTGATTTGAAAGCCAGATCTACACACTGATGATCCACATGGGCCTATAACCAGTTCCTAGTGTAGTCCTTGAAATCAGGCTCATTTCCAGTTACTGACTGTACTAGTATTAATATCTCAACCACACATCATCCACAATATGTTCAACACCTGCTCCTCTTACCAGATCAAAACAATTTTCCTTTGCATCTATTTTCAAATTCAACGTCATGGTTTCTACTGTTTCATCCCTAACTCTGAACCAAGTCTGATTCATACCAATTAATTGTACTGTCCTAAGCAAAATGCAAAGCCATCTAGCCTGAAAAACAATCTCCTTGTCTTTGTTCTGTATTTCCTCCACAAATTGATTACTGTCTGTACTGTATTGCTCATATCCATGCACATTTCCACCCTCCTAGATTAGGACTATGAATTATATTTGTTTTTATAGAATGAACACTTAGTAAAATTATATTCAACTGAGCAAAATTTTAAATAATCAAAGTGTCCTCTAACACATTGAAATATAACGTCATCAGGGAAGTCTGTTCACAGAAAGACTATAGAGGAAACATCCAAAGACTGTTTTCAGTTCAGCCATGAGAGGAATCCAGAAGGAAATGTCCCTAAACCTGAGAAAAAACAAGGTAGCCACAAACTATGCTTTACAAACTTAATACTCTATGTATTAATTTTACTGTATTTCTTCTATACCGGTTGAATTGCCCTTTTGGTACAAACAAATCTTTTCTTCCTCTGATCTATATCTCAATACAGGTCACGGTGAATTTCAGGTTGATTTGAAGTCTCAATATGACATCTTTTTTTAAATAAAAATTGTAGAGGCTTTTTGAAACGCTAAAATGTGTTGCTTGCTGACATGTGTCTTAAGTTTAATGAGGTTATGACATTTTTAGTGTTAAGGTTTTCCCTTCATATTAAGACTTTGTCATAAAATTATAGCTTGTCCGAGCCCAGTCTAATTGTATGGAGAAATGTCCAGTTGAACTGCTTGGGGGCTGTGAATTAGAAAAATGGAGAGAAAATAAATTATATGAACTTCCTAAACAACAACAAAGGCCTAAGTCTCCAAGAAGGAAGAAATGTTTGCTTTTCAAATGACTAGAGTTGTTAAAAAAAAAAAAAAGGCCTATATTCTAACTCAATAAAAATACCATTTTGCATATGCACATGCTTATTTTGACAACCAACAAAGAACAAAAGGTTACTGGGCATCAATGAAAGCAAACAATGCAAGGAACCATGTCATTTCTGTGGATGTATTCTCCTACCAGAGGTTTTCTTTTTCACATACAACTTTTTCATGGATTATCTTAAATTTCCTTTTAAAAATAAATTTATCTAATCTTAATATGCTTGAGATTATATTTTCTAAATACCTAAGAATAACAAAGAAACACTAGTATGAGATGAAGAGGATTTTGAAATGCTGATCTCCCTGTACGATTTTGAGTTAATGAATATCGAACCACTAAATAAGACAAGGAAAATATGAAGTTGTATGAAGGATGTATCCCTGAAGATATCATACTCATATGCCATTTGTTGATTCCAGATACATTTGTGAATATTGGTACTTTTATATTTTTGCTTTGTAAAAGTACTTTTCATGATAGATAAACGGAAGGATGTCAAGTATCTCCTTATTCTAAATCAAATAGTTTAATAATTTGGATAAATAGTCTCTGGCTCAAACTGTCTAAACTCCTACCTCAGATTTACAGTAACATGTCAAATTATCTTTGGTTAAAAATCTATTTCAGGGTTTTCAAAAGGCTCAGATGATCAAATAGCTTGCTGCCCAGTGTGAAGTCCTGGGTTTGATCCCTAGAACCCACACAACAGAAGAACCAATTCTTAGAGCTTATTCTTAACTTTTATATGTATGCTACAGCACATAGGACCACATCTTATACACATATATGCATATACAAAAACGTGAAAAAAATCCATTCCATATAATATAAAATATCTACCTCGATTTTAAAGAACAAAATTATCTTTTCAAATACATCTTTTATTTTGGGTTCAGGCAGAGCGCCACAAAATTTTACACAATAAGTCCAGTGTGTGTGTGTGTGTGTATGTGTGTGTGTGTGTGTGTGTGTGTGTGTGTATATACATATATATATATATTAGAAATATCATAAATATTAGAAAATATCAGAAATATTAGAAAACATCATAAAACCAATAAATATTCAACTAAGAGCATACTGATTTATCAGCTCACCAAAGCAACTATTTATTGCTGACAGTTGAGAATTTTGAAGAAAGAGTGTCAAAGTGTACCCCTTTAAAGAATATTTGTATAGAATTCATTTAAGAAACAAAGGAACTGAGTCGATCATGAAGCTACCATCAGCAAACACTTTCATTCTATACTCACACAGATTCCCTACAATACAAATCTGCCACTGTGGCTATCCCAAAGGAGGCAAATACCTTAGGCAGTCCTGTCGTTCCGGATGTGTAGAGAATGTACAGCGGGTGCTCTGAAAGAACAGGAACACAGTCATGTGACTGAGCTTTTGCCATTTCTTCTTCCCAATCGAGATCACGATCGGACCTCAAAGGAACTTTCTCCTACACGACAAAAATGTAAAAATGAGCCAGGTAAGTATAGGAGATTAAGTTAAAGGAGAGCCAATGAGTAGCTAAGTGTGGAAGTGTGAGCATCTACTAGAAAGCTGTGCCCTCATGACACTAAGCATTGGATTATGAATAAATCTCAGTTACAGGTTACAATTTCTTTTTATAAAATGTCTGTTTACACAATCCAGTAGCTTGATGTACTTTCTCTCTCGTGGATAAAAACCATGGAGTTTTTACTGCACTCCAAGCAAGGCAGCCCTAAACAATTCGGTGTGATTCTTCAAAGTTTTTGTGCGTCCTTGAGCTCAGAGATATATGTTTTCAAACTTGAGTGTGCCCAAGTAACTTTAAAAACTAAGTTCTAGCTTGACTTTTTAATTGAGAAGCTCTTCCCTCACCAGGTAATAACATCAGATACATGGAAATATTTTTTATTCAGGGACACTTGGGAATACATTGCAGCTACCTTTCTAATGGGACACCTCAAGTCACCTTCTGGGAGAAGAAAGAATTCCACTTGTGTTTGTTTAAGAGGGAAACAATTCTTAAAAATAAAGATAATGTATAATGTTTACCTCCTCCACAGTCCTCAATATGATTAAAAACAAAACAAAGTCTTATTTTTCCTTCCTCAAGAACAAGCCTTTTGTTATATAATTTTTTGATAAAAGCCATGTCATCAAAATGATGCAGTTTTAAATAAATTAAACAGTCATTAAGTGGGAATAAAACTAAAGAATAAGGAATAGGCATAGGCAAAAGTCATTCTAAAGCAAAACTACAGCCATCTAGGTAAAAGGTCATGCTGGCTATTTCTTGAAACACTAAATTCAAGATTCCTTATCAGGAAGAATTTTTTTGTTGTTGTTCATTTTTGTTTTGTTTTGTTTTGATACTTTATCCCTGGCTGTCTTGGAACAACTTATATAGACTCAGAAGGCCTCAAAACCATAAAGGTTTGCCCGCTTCTACCTCCGGGATTCTGAGAGTAAAGGCATGCACTACTACATCTGGCATATCAGGAAGTCTATAGTGAAGAAATACATAAACACAGGCAGAACCCAATTACACAACATTTATGAGAGCATATAAACAACACAGACAGACTATTTTAACTAATGCCTTCATCAATACAATGTCTGGGCTTAGCTCACAGGTTCCTGGGAAATTCCTCACAAAAGTAACTTCCACTTTCCAGAATCCCTACTATTAACCAAGGCTATAAAAACTTTTCACACATTTAAATATACACATTTACAAATTATGGTTAAAGGCAATATCATAAATACAACATGTCTGAATAGATTCATTTATAGCTAAACATCTGAACGAAACACTATTTGTAAAGTTTACACTTAAATCACAGCTGACATCTCTTGCCTCCTTCAATTAGGTAGCAACTGCTAGCATTTAAATAAACAGAGAAAATCATGTTTTCCTTTCTTTTTATGCATGAGATGAAAATAACCAATTTCAAATTATCAAAGCTTTACCATCATAATTATGGAGCTGTAAAAATCACCATCACTTTGCAAAACGAAAGCTGAATTGTGATTACAAATATCTTTAATTTTTTACAAGCCTCTAATAAAATGGGCAGTAGAAAAGATGGTTGTTCTTTAGGCTAAAAAATGTGTGTAAGTAAAAGATTCCGAGGAAATGAAAAGAAAAGCAGTCCCAATAGCATTTACTGCATAAACTGTGAATGTGTAGGTTTCTAGTCCTTCACAGATATTAAAATTCTTAATGAACAACATTGGGGGAATGCCATGGAAACATTATAATCCTTTGGCTCTGTCATCGTTTGCCTGAGGCTTAGGAGCAGCAGCCAAGCATTTACCTCCTTTGGCAAAAGCGCAGTACGTTAATAAGACACAATACCCAACCTCACTATTTGTTTCTCTTTAAATGCAGAGCAAACCCAACCCACTGGGTTTAATTACTGCCTAGACAATAGCTCTCCTATAAAGACAGGATGTATTAAAAAAGCCTTCACCAGTATCACTGGAAAGGCAAGATGGAAAAAGGGCAAAGGAGGAGGAGTGAGCCAGTTAGGTGGGGGTAACGAGATAAAACAGTTCTATCCAGAGAAGAAAATCACATTAAAACGAGGATAGGAGTATTAAATACCTAAACATCACTGCTTAGAAGAAGTAGCAAACATCTTGCTTAAAAGTTATCAAACCACAGATCAAACTTTGCTATACCAGTTACCCAGACTTTGGGTATTCACTGGTTCATGACAAAATGGAGCCAGGCATAAGATCCACCTCACTGATCTGCAAAACCTAAATAGGCAAAAGGCATTGAAAACCACTTAACATTGTTCTCAGTCTAATATAAGGCCTCCAAAACTCCTAAGTGAATTCATATCTGTGTGTAAATAGTAGATACTCAAATAAATGCTTCTGTGTGAGGTCTATGACATTCTTCCATACTTCCCTTACCTACATTCCACTGAATGGCTGACTTTGTGTTCCTTGATTTAAATGGCCAGGATGCCTTTTTTAAAAAGAAAATGCTTGAAAGAAACGTAGGCTTCTTCTCTGAGACAGCAAGAGCATTAAATTCACTGGATGCAGCAGTTCATGAACCACAGCACTGAAGCTTCACAAGGGAATTTATTGTGGCAATGATTCTTGGTATGTGCTCATCAAAATGACACAGTCCTAAGAATCTAGTCTCCAAACGTGTCAATTAAGTATTTGCTAATGAAATCCTCTCAAGAAGTCTACAAAATAGCACAGGAACATTCGCAATTCGTAATTTATCTTTTGCAAAAAGAATAATTATCTTCTAAAAACTTAACTTACTCCTGTTGTGTGTATTTGGAGAATTTATTGAACATAGAAGCAAGGTGATAATCAGGTCAAGGTTACAAGGAAAAGTATAAAATATTTATAATGCTATAACTTTCACCTTGGATAGGTCAACCAGACAGAAACTCAACAGAGAAATAAGGGATCGAACAGAAGTTATGACCCATATGGTCTTAATAGATATATACAGAACCTTCCACCCAAACACAAAGTAATATACATATTTCTCAGAACCCCACAGAACTTTCTCTAAAATTGACCACATACTCGGACATAAAGCAAATATTGATACCAAAAAAAAAAAAAAAAATGGGAATAACTCCGTGTATCCTATCAGACCACCATGTCCTAAAGCTAGAGTTCAACAGCAACAAAAATCACAGAAAGCCTATATATATGGAAACTGAACATCTCACAGTTGAACCACCTCTGGGGCAAGGAAGAAGTCAAGAAAGAAGTCAAAGACTTCCTAGAATTTAATGAAAATGAATCCACAACTTACCCAAACTTATGGGACACAATGAAAGTAGTGTTAAGAGGAAAACTCATAGTACTAGATGCCTATATAAAAAACCTAGAGAAATCTCACACAAGAGACCTAACAGCACAGCCGAAGGCTTTAGAACAATTGGAAACAAACTTACCTAGAAGGCAGGCAAGTGTCAATTGGCTTGGGCTGTATGTGGAGCCTTGAGGGGTGGGATCAGACTGTGTCCCTATGTGTGGGCTGGCACCTTGGAGCCCATTCCCTGCAGAGGAACACCTAACCCAGTCTTGATATTGGGAATAGGAAATCGGACTTGCCTGGAGTGGTTGTGCCCCACTGAGATGACCCACCTTGGGACTTTTTGCCTTTTTGTGGGAGGTGATTGAGGGATGGAGAGGAGGGAGGCTAAAGGCTAACTGGGAGTGATTTGGAGGAAGGAAAGAAGTGGGAAGCAAGGGTATACGCAGATGGATAGAAAAAGTCTTTATAAATAAAATAAATAGATAAAATAAATACACTGAACCTCTGAACTGTTAAGAAAAAGAAAAGAGTATTCTTTTTCTGAACATAGTTTATCTTTGGATGAGAAGAAAAAAACTTTTCTATTTTAAAAGCTGCTTTGCATATAACTAATTAGGCCTTTCCAGCAGGTCATGTAGTATAAGAGCTGGGATATAAGCTAGAGGCCAAATCGGGATTGCCATGGCATTAATCAGGCAGCTTACTTCATCTGAATATACAAGGACTCCCCTGCCTCAAATAGGAATAACATCACCCTCTAGCTCATACATTTCCAGATTTTGAGCTTGAATTTTGAAAATGATAGCCATGGTATCTTGAAAACCATATAGTGAACAGGTAGTTAGTATTCTATAGTAAATGTTATCATAAAACTTAAAGTCATAAACGACAGCCCAGAAGAACCATACACAAACTCCAAAGTGTTACTATCACCTGCATTTGTGTGCCTTAGTAGGGGTAATTCTCATCTAGTTTTCCACAGACACTATTACCTGCATCTTTACCCCACTCCCATAATTGCAATTGTATTCAGGATATTTAGCAGTTTATGAACCAATTGTAGTTTTCAAATGACCAAAACAAAAATTATCATAAATAACAATGTTATCCACAAGAAGCAAGTTAAAGTTTCCAATTACCATATTTGGACGATTGTAAATGAGAACCCTGTCTGGTTTGTGTTGGCCGATTCTCAGTGCTTCTTCTACAAGTGGGATGTATTCTACCTTTCTCCCGGGTTCAATGCCAAATGATGCTGTAACAACCACCTTAGGCTAAAATAGGAAGAAAAAAAGAAAAGAGAAAGCTTTAATAATTCTAGCAAACCTAGTCACAATATTTCAGTGAAGACTGCCAGTTTAATATTTTGAGAGAAATGTTTAAGCGCTATTAAACAAATGGCCTAAAAATCAGCTAGCTCCTTTTTAAAACCGCCAAGACATTAAATCTCACTTACCTGTTCAAAAATCATACACTTATGAGTTATATAAAATACCTTTCAAAAAATTCAATTAAGCCAAGTAAATCTATATACACATAGGTATATAGATACATACAGGCCCAAATGTACCAACATGTACACACACAGCACAAAGATCTTTTAGTTTATAGAAGTATTGGACCTCTTATTCAGCAAGAGTAAACCCAGTTGCAATCAGGAAGGGCTTTTAAGACTGACCTTAAATAATCTTAATTTAAATAGATTTTAATGTTTTCCTCCTCCTTAGTGCAGAATTATGTTAGTATATATTATATATTTTATATTATTTGTTTAGAGACAGAGTCTCATTATTTAACTCTGGCTGTCCTTTAACTGACTACATAGGCCAGGTTTCCCGCAAATCCACAGAGATCTTCATGCTTTTGGCTCTTATATTCTGAGGTTAAAGATGTTTGTCACTATGCCAGTCACATTATTTTTTTTAAAGGACCCCCAAATAATTTGTATTAATCTCATTAATCCAGGACATGCTTGTGTCGTTAAGGTACACTTATATACATATTTAAGTGTAGCTGAAAGGTATCCCTGGGATGTCCTGTTAATCTTTCTTTGGAACATGCTAGGTATGTCTCAGGCATGGGACTGCAGTGCACACATTCTTGCACCTCCTAACACAGTAATCTCTCCTATGACAAATGGGAATAGCAATTATCTTTGTGTCTCTTATGCCTCATACATTGCCTACTACATCATAAGTTCTCAACAGAAACCGTGAATCTAAGCTAATTTTTTCCAATAATTTATAGAAACAAGCACATTTTTATTTCTGTTATTATGCTGGTTCAAGACAAACTGCATGTAACAAATTAATCAGGAGACAGATAATCACTCTGCATCTGCTCCGAAATTCTGATGTCTGTCTACAATATAGCTCACTTAGGAAAGGTTTCAGCTATGTCAAATATATGTGCATATAGTCAATTTTGCATTTTGAATGTCATTTAATACTCATGGAGCTGACGCTCATGGCACTTCTATAACTTGTCTCTGATTAGAAGCAATGGAGAACTGACCCTATGGTTTCTGAATTTTTCTATCCAACTATCATAAGTTGAAATTATTTTTAAAGCATGGGGAGAAAAATAGAAACAATTACTATTTTATTGTATGCTAACAATACATATTTTAATTTAGTTCACATTGCATTAGTTTTAATGTATGTGCGCATAACACTAGATAGCATTCCCTAAGATTAAAATCTGGAACAAAAATTAAGCTGTACAATAAATAACACATATAAACTTATAATACTTAAACAAAGTCAGTCAAAATGAGAGGAAAAAATAATCCCTTTCATATTTCTATTAACAACTTTTAGCAGAGATTTTATGGTGTCTGGGCAGACATTACAGAATATAGCCTTTCGATGTTTATCTGTTAGAGTAATTTTATCTTTTTTTTAAAATCATGACATAAAAATAGACTTTTTACTGGTGAGTTTGTTAAAATGTGACATGCTAAATGGCTCTTTATATAAGAACATGCATCATTCCCTAAATCCATTAGTAAAGTTAAGCATGTGTGTATGCATGTATACTGTGAATGAAATTCCTCCAATGGCATAGCACAAAAAGACTGTAGTTTTGTATATATTATTTCTCCATATGTTATAAACTTTTTAAAATACCCAGTGTGTTTGTGTAGATAGCTCTCAGGATTTCTGTGGGTAAAACCCTAAGTCTACAGACGCCTCAAAAAACTTTTTTCCTCTGATCTTCAGATCAGTTACTAATAATTCCTTTAGAAATTATTTTAATGAGCTTTAGCTCAGTATGTTTTTTTTTTAAAAAAAAAAAAAAGAAAGAAAGAAAAGCAAACAACAGAAACTAAGTTAGGTGGTTAATTCACAAAATTTTCCAGTTTAATACCTAATTGATTTCCAGGTGAAGAAGATATACAATCCTAACATGTGGCTGCCAACTGGCAGAATTCCTAATATCCTAACTCCTTGCCCTGCTAGAAATGTCCTATTTGAGGCATGTGTAACTGTAAGGTAAACCATCTCCTCTTTCTTTCCTTCCTCAATCTCCCACCAACAAATCCCCCATGTGTTCACAATTGCTTTGCAAACATGCTACCTACGGAAAGTTCTTCCTCAAGCCCTCAGAATCTCCCTCACCATGAGGCTGTCTTCCTAACATCGCTTAAAATACAGCACTTGACTGCTCCACACTTTGCACTGTTACTTCCATAAGTTCAGTGGAATCCTATCCAGCAAGTCCTCTCCCTACGTTATGTCGTATTACTCTGCATGCTCCCTCCCAGAGGACTCTTCTGTCTTTCCTTCCAACTCTTGATTTGTGTTGTTTTGTGGATCTTATCTCATTCTGCTAAACTAGAAAATCTTAGTCAATACCCTTCTTGTATATTTCTGCTTTCCAGAAACCCCTCTTTAGCTGCCCAACAGAAAGAAAATGTTGCTCCCTCTACATCAGAAGGCTCTGCAATGTTTGTTAAATTTTCTTGTGACAAAGATAGTCTCATCTTTGTGTGTTGATAAGTCTACATGTCTACTTCAGTGCTACACTAGCACTGAATGACTGCCTCAGAAACCAGGTAGTGCACAAACCCTAAAACATTTAGTGTGTGACCTCTTATAGAAAAAATATGTGGTAACGCTGCTAAATTCATTAAATGATAATGTCCATCAACCTTATGTGATTCATATAAGCCACTAATCATGTACTAGATAACTTAAGGTCATACTCAAGAATCTTTTACAATAGGTTTATGGAATGTGTTATCTGAGTACCCAATTTAAACACGTGACAGCAATTGCTCAAACATTCCCTCTTAACCCTGTGCCTCTGTGTCAATCATCTAGCTATTAATCATTTATTACCCAGTTCCAAGGAACACAAATAAAGAGATTTATTATCCAGGAAATTATCAGAGACTTAGAGATGTCTGAGGAGTAAGTTACTCATCACTTGTGTTTCTCTGGTATCTTATCCATGTTAGTACATAATGCAATAACATGGAAGGCATAGGCCTCAGCTCCATGTTTATATTCATCTAAACACCTAGCAGGATGTGTGGTATGGCAACAACTCCAAAATCAGTGTATGGTGAACAGATGCATGATGAAGAAAGAGATGGGAGGAGGGGAGGGAGGAAGGGAGGGAGGGAAGAAAAGAGGGTGTGGGAAGAAGGGAGGGGAGAAGGAGGGAGGGAGGAAGGAGTACTCCATTTGAAAGGAAGATCAAATTGTAAAATAATACTTAAATGAACCCCCCACAGTTAAGTAAAATGCTACAGGCAGCAGAGTGATTTGACTCTCTTAATGCACTTACCTTTGCATGATCGATTCGGGTACTTAGTTCTTTGGATGCAAAGCCTCCAAATATGAGACTGTGGATGGCTCCTATTCTTGCACAGGCCAGCATGGCATATATTGCTTGTGGGATCATAGGCATATAGATGACCACAGTGTCCCCTTTCTTGACACCCTGCTTGACCAAGACACCCGCCAGCTTAGAGACCTGTTAGGAAAATCATCAAAACTCTATTATTTCACTAAATTTGAAACTGAGATAGTAAATGTAGAAGGCAACCATCTGCATTGTAGCAAATTAAGGAAGCATGGATAATGTATGTAATAATGAAGATAATGGCTTAGACATGATGATAGCAGAGTCCCTGCACTTCAAATTATTACATATGAAAATTTGCCACTATTATGTCAGAGAAATTTCATGTCTTAAATTTGCCTATTCATTCATTATGCAGCATATTTACTAAGCAACTTATAATTTCTGACTTCATGCTAATAATTGATGATTCGTGGTGAAAAGAAAGCTAGATTTTGCCTTATAGAATTTATACTCTAATAGTCTATTAAGCAAAATAAAAACAAAAGAGCTAAACATTTAGATATATGGTGTTTACCTATGAAAATAAACACATTGAATGCATGACTCCATATGTAAAGCCCCATGCAGCAGATTTTACTATATTGTTTTTCCCATTTATAGGCAAGGTAATTGAGACTCAGAGGTAACCAACAGCTAATAAGACATGATATGACTAGCAAATTTAATAGGGAGGAAACTACCATGTTTCCTGACATCATATTCTTTTCTCTTTCTAATACTTTGAGCCAATTTTTTCTTTATACTTTTTGTACCAAATATTTATGCAAAATAATTAGAGTAATTTCCTTTTGGACCAAGTAAACAAGCCTCTTTTCACTTTTATCATGCATTTGAGATTAAATATTATAAAAAAGTCTGTTCTCTTAACACTTGTTTTTGCAATTTCTAGTAAAAATATAGCAAAATCGATCATAAGTACACTCATCATTTGCTGTAAGAAACCTTTCCACACTCAATTACAGCAGGCTGTGTGCCCAGACTTCATTATAAGTTCAGTGTACTCTCACTTTAAAACTGGTCTTTCACTTAAAAATATTATTTCTCCCAAATAGAAATAGTATAACAGTATTTGCTCTCTCTTTCTCTCTCTCATAGATTAGATCTGTAAATACTATAAGACAACTACAATAGAAATATTTACCTCCTCGGTATTTGATTTTACCAGAAGGAATATCTATAATTAAGATAAATTCAAGCGTTTTATTCAAAAATTAATAATCCTCTGAGTGAGGTAGGTGTTGTAATGTGATACTCAGGAAAGGCATCCCTAAAGAATTCACATTTTATCAAAGAACTGTAGAAGGCTGAGAATAAGTAGGTATCTATGAATACGCTATTTAAGACAGAGAGAGCTTCCGGTGGTCATGGGTCAGTCACCTGTAGGGCCCAGTGGGCAACCACAAGAATTATGGCTGGCCTTTTGAAAATTATTGTTCAAAAAAATAAGCAGAGGAGACACGAGGGAAGAAACTAGCCACATAGCTTTTAGTGGTTCCCTCCACTTCTTTCTACCTCTCTTTTCTGACATAGTTCAAACAAGTCTGAATTCTGACCACTTTTGTCTAAGGGTTAAGACTCTTATAAAAGGAATAGAAAAAAAAAAAAGCTTAGTGTTTTATTTTTCCAAATACTACAAACCTTAGAATGGAGTGCTAACCAAAAAAAAAGTTATAAGAAAAATACATAAAGAAAATATATTTCACAAACTTAAATTCCATATAAAGCTCAGAAATGAAAATAGACACTAGGAAGTTAGAGCCAAACATTTCAGCATGTAATCCTTAGAGAAATCACTATGTCATGTCATTACATGGTACAGTAAACCATTTAGTGTAGAGTTCTGAATAAAATTGCCTGTTTACAAGTTTAACATTAACATTTTGAATGTCTGTTACTGGATTAAAATATTGGCCAAACGAAAGCTAATCTCAGAATGATGTTGTGAACTGAATAGTCTAGTCTCACCCACAAATGGCTGGATGATGCCCACAATGTTTCTGTTCACTGAAAACAGTGAAACCAAAAGACACAAGACCTTAAATTTAAAGCTAAGATCTCAGAGACGTAAGTCATTGGTCAAATATGTCACCAGCATGAGTTTAAGTTGGAATTACATGAGTGTAAATAGTATCAGTGTGAAGAATCTTCAAAATGTTGAAAACTGATCTGCCACACGATCCAGCTTTAATAGCATTCTTAAACATCTACCTTGTAGATATATCTTGGAGACATATTACTACAGAGACACTTGCTCATCTAAGCTCATTATTGCTCTTCTATATAATAGCCAGAAAGTGGAAATAGCCTAAATGTCCATCAACCAGTGTATGAATAATGGAAATTTGATACATTTACACAATAAAATGTTATTCAGATATTAAGAAAATTGAAATTTGTGCATAAATGGGTCTAGAAAAAAAAATCATCCTAGTGAGGTAATCCAAACTCAGGAAAACCAATACTGTATGTTTCCCATTATATGTGGATATTTTCTTTTGGGTTTTTTTCTTTTATTCTTCCCTCATACGTTATATCCTGACTACATTTTTTCCCTTCCTCTATGCTCTTCAGCCCTCCCCACCACTTGCCTTCTTCATATGCATTCTTCCTGTTTCTCTTCAGAAAAGAGCTGGCCTCCCAAGGATGCCAACAACCAACAGCATAATAAGCTACAGTTAAACCAGAAACAGACCCTCATATCAAGGCTGGAAGAGGCACCTAGCCAAGGCAGAAATTACGAAGATTCTGCCACTCCTGATGTCAAGAGTCCATCCATTCTGTGGGGATATGTTTCAAATTTAAGAAAAACCAATCTGAGATATCAGAGGGATCTACTCACAGTCAGTAAAGGAGGATCAGACAGAGGTAAGTCACACCTTTAATCCCAGCACAGAGAATATCCGGGAGTGGTGACCTATGCCCTTAATCCAAGTAAATCTGAGTTTGAGGCCAGCTTAGTTTACAGAGGAAGTTCTAGGCTCCCAGGCAGGCAGTGGCTCATACTGTTAGTCCCAACACTGGCAAAGCAGAGGCAAGAGAATTTCTGTGAGTTCCAAGCCAGCCTGATCTTCAAAGCAAGGTTCCAGGACATTCAGGACTGTTACATAGAAAACTCTATCTCAAACAAAACAAAACAAAAACAAAAACAAAGAAACAAACAAAAGCCCCAAAGACTGGAAAAGATGGCTCTGTCCTCTGATATTCCAGACTGTTTTTTTATTAAATTTCAAACATATCCCCATACCATTCTTGTAAGCATTAGATACAGCTTCATTTAGAATATCCACAGAGATTGGGTAGATGATAAGAGACCAGCAGTGTAGAAGTATCTTCTAAGGAAGGGGAAATAGAATACAGTATTATAAAGGGATGGATCGGAGATTATCGTAGGAGGATTAAATAGGAATGGATGGGAGGGCAAGATGGAGGAAGGATATAGGGAAGGGTAAGTAACACTAAAGACCTTTCTGCTTCCCATAGCTTACAGAAACGTCCCTTCTTTATTTTCCTTCATTCTCTTGTTTAAGGGTCTTTGCAGCAGATCAGGATCACTCATGGATGTTTCCAACCCACTCAGTGGCCTGTGCAAGAGGGAGCTGCCGACCAGTCCTCTGGGGACTGACCGGACACTCCAGTGTTCCCTGAGAAACTGCTGGATAGGACGTGCTCACCCTCACACCAGTTCTCCGCCTTTGACTGAACTGCACTGAACCTAGGAGCTAATACAGTCCCTCCTTGATCACAGCCTTCTCAGCAGCATCCTGCCCTTGTTTCTCAGTCTCTTCCAGATCTCCAAAGAAGAAGAAATGAGGCATAAAGTCCCATGGGTGCTCACGGAAGATTGTGCCACATATGCGGAGAACTGTCATGCACTGGCCAGCATCCACCACCTCAAACCCGCTTACTGAGCACCTTTGTTTTTGCATGGAAATGCAACATCCACATAACACACACACAAAAAGGATGTTGCCCAATGATGGGCAAGTTGGCATAAGCCGCCTCTGTGACAGGAAGGTGGTCAGCCTTGGAATCAGTCACCACTAGAACCAGTGGCTCTCTGAAGGCTGTTTGGATTTGGCTAGTGCAGGTCCCAAGTGCAAACCGCCAGCAATGAGTGGTTCCAGCGGCAAGAGCAAACTTCAGTTCAGCTAATTGACCAGTGTTCCTGGAGGGGATGAAGCAGACTTCATCGGGGTTCTCAACAGCAAGAACAGCTTGAGCTGTGAACATCACTTCAGAGGTTCACCACATTCACTTCAGATATATGATGTAGATACCATCACCTTTCATTTTGTAGATGTTCCATCTGGAAGTTAAGGTTGGTGCCACGTAAGTGGGTTTCTGTAGCAAGGAAATTGAGAGCTTCCGCCTCCTTCATCAGCACCGCATCAAAGGCTCCAGACACTATGTGAGCTAACCCTTTTAAGTCATGATGGGAAACAATGCCATGCTGTCCTTGTCCCTGTTTCTGCTCAGCGCAGAAAGAATACAATCCTTCTGAAAAGTTATGTAAACCTACTAATGCAGAATCTACCTAAATATTTATGAAGAGATTTTTAAATGGTATTATAATATAATGGGGGAGACACTGGCCAAACTAGAAATCCTATGCTATCAATTAAGGACCCCCCCTACCAGGAATGGGTTACATTCTTTTGTTATTGCATTGTTGCAGAACTTTTAAGAGTTGAGGAGAAGGAAATGAGGTATCACCTTGGCAGAGATAAATAAAGTTCTTCTGGGATCCAAGTTGGTTCATGTAAGAGCAGATAGATACAAGAAGAAGCCACTTGATTTATGAATATTTTCTCTCAGCTGTATGATATTTTTCTCTCACATATTATTCTATATAAAGTATGCAGCTTCAGATATTTTGTGATAGTACAAAGTGGACTAAGACAATATACAAATTCAGAGAACCCAATGATTTCCTTGAGTCCATCATAATAATACATAATAATAACTGATTTCTCTGTCACCCACCTACTTCTGCTACTTATATTATGTATTTGGTTTCTAGAGGCATCTGAACTGCCCATCACTGCATACGCTACGCCAATTCTTTGCAACCACTAGATGGCGTACGTTTGACCTTGTTGAAGCTCATTCCCTATCAGAATACGAGAAATGATCTCAAAGTTTAACATGAGCAACATGCAGATAATACTGGTTGTTTTTCCCTGTTTTTTTTTTTTTTTATTTAAAAAGTTTTTTCCCACATCTACCACTGTTCACTCTCCTTTCCCTCCTCCCAGTCCCTTCCAGTCCTCCCTCGGCCTCCCTCCACCGCATCCTTCAATCCCTTCCCCAAGGAGGGCAAGGAATCCCAAGGTGGGTCAGTTCAGTCTGGCATATCCAATTGAGGTAGGTCCGAGTCCCTCATCCCAGTATCAAGGCTGGGTTAGGTGTTCCTCTGTAGGGAATGGGCTCCAAGATGTCAGTTCATGCACCAGGAACATAGTCTGATCCTACTGCAAGAGGCTCCACAAATTTCCCACTCCATTTGACAGTCATCTACCTTTGGAGGGTTTAGTTCCTTTCCATGAAGGTTCCTCAGCGATTATTTCAGAGTCAGTGAGTTCCCAATAGCTCCAGTCAGATGCTTGACCCTGCATTTAGCTATGGATTTCTGATTTTGCCTCCATCCATTGCTGGATGAAGGTTCTATAATGACAATTATGGTGGTCATTCATTTGATTATAGAGAAAGTCCTGTTTAGGTACCCTCTCTACTACTCTCCACTATTGCATTTTAATAGCTTCCAAAAGTGAAGTGACACACTAACGTGTTCATTGTAATTTGAAAGTAAAACGTTTTAAAATTACACTTATAATATATAAGCAATTAACAATTTAATAAAATGTAATGCATCTATAAACTAATTCAGAATTATCTCATTAGTTATTAGGAGTGATCAAAGAAAATTATATTTAAAAGAAGAAAACAGACTGTACACTTCAAATAATTATATATTACAAACTCTTCTGCAATCAATAATAAAAACTCTAGCTACAAATAATATCTGGGGAAACACATTACTTACTACATTTGGGGACAAATGACCTGTTGTTTATAATATGTAACTACTGAAAACCCTTGCTTTACTTTATTTCAGATACTGATCATTGCTCCTATGTTCCTGCATACAGGGATACGCATTCACAAGCATTCATTTCTAATGAATAAATTCACTTGACTATGTGTTGACTGAATATTCATATAAATACCTATGGAAAACTCACTATTTGAAACCTGAAATTAAAACAAAACTACCTAACTAATATTCAGGTATTTATTTGTATTCTCACAACATAAGCTTCTAGAAAAGTAGTTTTTGAAGATAGTTGGAATTTACTATATTCAACATTAAAATAATTTCCAAACAAACATGATTCTAGAGAATTATATGAGTTGTTAAACAGACTTTCAACAGGAGAAAAGGTCATCTTATTAAATAAAGAAAAGTAAGAATTTCCTAACTGATGATATTATATATATTATATATATATTATATATATATATATTCAAGAGTAAGGTTCATTGTTAATTTTCTAAAATAGAAAATACATGTATTTTCTATTTAAGAATAACACTTGCAATTTGGAAAAATTATAAAATATTATCTTATATTTGAAACAGTTATCTGACTGTTGGAAACATTTACTGTAATGTTTCCTCTGTAAAATAATTTTCTCCAGTGAAGAAGTAAATATCGTTACCAATAATAATAATTTTGCTCATTTTCACTCTCTCACATGCGAGTTTTCATCAATACTCAGCTACTTCAATATTATGTGTTAGCAAGCAAAGTGTAATGAAGAATTATTCAATTCATTTGATTCAAGCTTGAAATAACTACAATTTTAATAATCTCTTTGCTTCCCACACTAATGTGAATTCTATAATAGATTTCACAGAAAATTAGTTCACTCTCATGTATCACATGTGAGCCTATATGCTCACAATCTTGAAAAGAGATATTTTCCATTTCTTTAATATTCACATGTTGAAATCTACACCCATAGCAACATAATTTAGTAACCCTGAAGACAACACCTTGTTAATTTTGAAATGGAATTCTTACATAGCAGGTCATTATTTATAGAGAAAATATTTCCACACCAAAGAGAAGTCCAAGGTCTAATAAGTGGGAAAGGTCATTGATGCCCATCACATGCACAGTGTGGATACAGCACACACACACACACACACACACACACACACACACACACACACACACACACACACACACACACACACAAAGAAAGAAAGAAAGAAAGTACAGACAAAGGTCAGGTCCTCAGCTTTCTCTGTCTTTTAACCATTTTGACATCTAGGAGCTCTAGGTGTCAGTAATTGGGGAACTATAACTTTTGCATACCTTTACTCACATGACAACTTCTGCCAAATCATTAATTATTATTGTATGCATCATCTGAGAAAGTCAAAGCAGCTCTGAATGGGCATGGAAATTCTTCATCACGAAGATATGAGAGAGTTAGAAATGTCAGAAAATATACCAACTATGCAACCAGTTAAGGCCTATGGGCTTTAGACTTGTCCTAATAGTGCTGCCTTAGCTTCAACTACTTTACTTCAAAACAAAGCAAACAAACAAACAAAACCACCAAGGAATTAAACATGTAAATAATAGAATTTATTTCAGCCCAGGGTTCCAGAATTTAGAGTATAAGAATATACAGACACATGGCTTTGGCTATTTAACCAGGATAGGACACCATTACTGGGAGGATGAGTTGGAGAAAGCTACAAAGATGGGAAGACACTAGGGTCCAATCATGCTTCAAAAGGCATATTTCCAATGATCTAATGATCTCCCATTAAGCCTTACAACTGAACATCCAAGCCTTTAGCACTAGGACCCATAAAATACTAAATTTTCAAACCACACAAAGGGCAAATTAATTGCAAAGCACTAACTCTGTAGAAATAAGAATTTTACAAATTCTTAAAATGTTCTGGTTATTTCATAGATTATATTTGTGAGACTTGTGATGAAAAATAATGAGAAATGTTCATTGTAGAGTACAGGAAAAGGTAATTGGTGAATCCAGTAAGGTAGAAGGAAAGAAAGTTTCTGTTATTAGTTACTGTTTGCAAAAGGAATAACAATAAAAACCTTGGATGAAGCAGAAGAAGCCTGGGCTGGGCATGCTTAAGTCACAGTGGAGATGAACAACCGTATGTAGATACTTGCCCAGCATTTTATAAATTATACTGGACAGCATTATTTGTACAGTACTTGAAGAAAGATGGGGGTTGTGTCAAAAAGTTGAATGCAACAACTTTCACACATCACATGTGTGTGAACAAAAGTAATCATGCACATAGGATGTGTAAAGAGAAGACCATAAAGCCCAGGAGAGGAATAAAGATGGGCCAGAGAGAAAAGCATTTATACATAATAATAAAAGCACATCACTGACATGAATGCAAATGGAGGCAGGCAGAAGTGAGAGCCGGGTTTCCAGGACCATAAGATAGTGTAAAAGAAAGATGCAAAATATTGACTATATATTGTATTAATAATAATAGAATGGTGATTATCTAAAATAGCATATTTTAGAAAGTTCCGGGGAAATATAAAATAAAAAGGAAAAAGACAGCAGTCTCTCATTTCAGAATTAACTAGTAATTAAAGGAGTTGCAGAAAGAATTTTTGCTTTGTTATTTTTAAAATCTGAATTAATTTTAATTGATATAAAAGGGAATATATATTATGCTTACTAACTAGATTCCATGTGATATTTCAATATATGCCAACATTGTGCACTAATAAAGACAGGTTAAACCTCTAAGCACTCAAACACTTATAGTTTTTTATGGTGAAAAAAATCATATTTCCTAACTTTGGGGAATGAACAATATGTGGTAGGTGCCTATGGAACAACCCCTAGTGCATTAAGCCTGGTTTGAAAAAAACAACAACAACAAAAAAAAAACAAACAAACAAAAAAAAAAACTAGCACTGATTGAGGTTACAAGGGTCCAACAGAACAGATGGGAAAGATCTCAAAAACCTCCAGGAAGAAATAATTGTGAACAAAGAGAAAGCATAAGCAGACGTGTGGGCATAGAAAAGAAGTCTGTAGACAGAAAGTCTGTAGGATTGATTACAGAGTGTTTCAATCATAGCTCCAAGATTTGAATTAATTTTCCCTATTAAGCTTAAACACCTGAGGCACAAGTTCAAAAGTTTAAAATGGTTCTTGAAGGGAGAAGTGAAATTTATTAGAGAGGGTTTTTTTAAAAAAATATTAAAAGACAGCATCACGATTCCAGAAGTTTTGAAAGCTGAAAAATAGAGGACTGACTTCCATAGACCTGCTACTTTCCTTCCACAGTATTAAACAATTGGATAAAGATGGTCAATAACAGAACTGATACAAACCAATAGTTCTGCATGCAGTTTGTTTTAGTGTGGGTTTCAGTTGTTGTAAAGAGAGGTAATGACCATTCCAACTAATAAAGAAAAACATTTATTGTCATGCCTTAATAATTTCAGAGATTTAATCCATTACTATCATGTTGGGACATAGTAGCATGCAGGCAGACATGATTCTGGAGGAGCTGAAAATTCTTTATGTTGAACCAAAGGCAACAGGAAGTGAACTGATACACTCGATGTGGCTTGAGCATATAAGAGACCTCAAAGCCCACTCCCAAACTGACACACTTCCACCAACAAGGCCATATACACTCCAACAAAGACATATCTCCTAATAGTGCCATTCCTATTATGGGGGCCAATTACAATCAAAGCATCACATATCTTAAAAGAACAAAGATGTTTATTGATATTATCTGTAAACTGAGGCACAGCAGACCCCTAGATTTTTGGGGGAGGGGTAAAGTTTAAAATTAGAAAATGAAAAATGAAAATTTAAAATCAGGGTTCATTACTGTTAAATGTGTTTACTTTAAACCTCTGGTGTTCTTAAGTAATACAATTCTATCACTCTTTCAGTTTGCAATTTTAGACAGAATACTCTTAAAATACTTTTTTATGGTTCTCATGGCATGTAGTCACTACCTAAGACCCGTTTTACTATTCCTTGTACTAGTGTCTGAGTTACTCTAGTATTTCTAAGATAAAACACAATACTGATGGCAACTTATAAAAAAGAAAATGCTTAATTTGGCTTATGGACTCAGAAGGTCAAAGTCGATATGATGGCGGAATGAAAGAACAGTTGAAAATTTACATCTTGATCCACAAGCACAAGGCAGAGAGAGAGGGGGGGGAGGGGGAAGGACAGGGGAGAGAATGGGAGGGTGAGGAGGGAGAGGGAGAGAGAGTAGGGATGTCAGGAGGGAAAAGATTACTAAGATTATCAATTAAAAGTTTCATTTTCTTCATTTTTTTCTCGTCTTTTAAAGAAAAGTTGGCATGAAGCAACAAAAGACATCGCCAGAAATCACGTATTTTTAGGTAAATTCCATAGAAATTATTTAATTAAACATCCAATTAAAAAATATTAGCATTTCCACAACAGGACAATGCTATGGGCACATAAAGCACATTTTGCAGCACTGGACTATGCTCTTATTAGCCCTCCCGGTTTTGTTGCTTGGTACATCCTAAAAGTCAATCAAGTCATGTGAGATATTCATTGAAAACTAGAAGAATGGAACAAGACATAAAAAATGAAATAGTGAAGGAGATCACCTCGGTATTCGGATGCTTCCATAACATTTGCATCACACTCATTCAAAGACTGTGTATAACTAACAGAAGAAAGTCAGGTATACTAAATTTCCCATATAAATTACATACAATAAAATTGCATAGCTTTAGAATATTAGGTATGGCATGCAAAAGTAAGTCACAAATTTCCTCTGACAACAATTCAATTTACTGTGATTTTCTATTATCTTATTCAAATTTATTTTACTTTATGATACATCTCTACAAAGTGCATAAATATAAGCATACAAAGTGATAAATGATTCAAGTGAAATTAATTTAAATAATTTTAATAACATCATCTCCATAGTGTTAGTTTATCTAATTAAAAAGGCTTGTGAAAAACACTGTTTCATATTCTCAGAAGGAAATTTTATTTCTCTCACTTTAACCACTCATTGCTACTCAAAATATATTAATAAGCTTTACCCTCTACTTCTTAGGATGTTTATGTCAGGTAGGATGGTTTTAAATTTTCTCATGTTAATAATCAAAGGTCAGGAATTGAGTTGTTGAGGTTTCCAGCTGAACTGTCATTGAGCAGAGAGCAGATACGTGGGCTAATCAACAGAAAAAGGATAATTATTCTAACTCCCCCTAGTTCTGCTTACCAAAGTATTTTCCTTCATATTTTGCTCATTTTTAACATTAACATTGCCCTATCTTCCCCTCTATTCTCTAACAACCATACATCTTCTTTCCCCCATTAAATTCATTATGAGCATAGATCTAGGGCCATCACCAGAAAGGGCAGTTTTAGCTTCAGAATATGTACCATCATTGCTCCATGACAAAGGCAAGTCTTTGTAGGATCGTCACAGCCTCTGGTAAGAGCCACATATTTCTATCTGCCTCTCATGACTCAAATAATATATCTATCTTTTTTTTATTTTATTTTTGGTGGCTTCTGAACCTCAGTTGGTTCCATCTTCATGCTAATGATTTATCAATGTTTTACTATATTAGGCTTTGTTCCATCAGTATCACAATACACTCAAATGTCTTTGTGTCTTTCTCACCAGAAAAAAACAATGAAATACGTGGGTTAAGAGTTACAACGTATCCATCTTTATAACCTTTTTGCTTAATACATACAATATTGCCCAATGAATGCAAAGCTCATTTATAACCAGGCATCAATAGATACACTGTACTCAGCTCCCACTCATTTTATACAGATTATTTGTTGATGCTAATAGAATATAATTATTTAAATGTATAATCATTAGTTTATGAGTGAAATAAATCCCTGAAGTTGACACTTCTAACTGTCCATCTAACACACCTAACTATACTCCTTTTCCCAGCTTTCAATAGAGATAATGGCCAAATGGTAGGTCTAGGAAGCCATCTACAATACTTCTGCAGCTGTTTATATCTTCCTTACCTTTTCTAGCATTGGGACATACGTGCTTTCACTACAGCTTCAATGAAACAAATGATATCCTTAAAGAACAGGATGAAGGTACAATAGATTTACTGGAATTGGAGTGGGCCAAATTAAAAGAAACTAAACCACGGCATTAGAGTATTTTATTTTTGTGAGGGACAAAAGATTGCTTTAGCCTCACTGTTTGAGAGCATAGGGCGGGGAAGGAATGACAGCAAGAATGTCTCCTGGTTGTGTAAGCAGGAGTGTAGGTCCAAGATCAAATACACAGGAAAATTGACACTAAAATTTAAGCAGCTTCACTTTTAGAAAGCAACATTTAAGACACTTTCTTTTTCAAGGGCTGCATAGATTCTTAGAAAAACTTTAAATTATTAAAACCACACATATTATGTCTATGATGTTGTCTCTCTTGTACATATAGATACATATGAGAGGTAAAGAACAAAAAATAATTAATAAGTCATTATTCAAATGATTCTACATGAAAAATTACACAGAAACAATCAATCCTTTATAGTAGAGAAAACAAAACCTCAAATATAGGGGGGAAACGTAGGCACAGACAAGTAACTTACAAACCAGAGTTTTGCAAATGTAGTAGGCATAGCAAGAAATGCAAGCTGACATAAAAGTGTGAAAAAGCTACCAAAAAGCTATGACACAGGTTTTCTCTGCATTATCCTTCCAGAGAGCCACAATGCAGACTATCTCTATTCTATCTCCCATTTCCTATATGTCAATGAACACTGCTGTTCTAGGGCCATTTAGGTAAGATGTATCATTTCCTGTTCTGAACCACTGTCACCAGCTTCTGTCCCATTTTTCTTGCATGCTTCTACAGAGAAGACAAAATTATCCTTTCAGTAATCTGAAATTTACCATTGTACTGATAAATACAGTCTATAGGTTTCTACATGGTCTGTCTGCCCAACATGACCTTCTACCATTCTCCTCTATATTTCCCAATGGGCCAGGTCCACTTTGTTTCACAGTCTCTGTGCAACAAAATTTTCATGTAAATATTCAAATGCTATTCGCTACATTTAATTCATGACTTGGCTAAGGATTTATCTGGTCAGGGACAAGCCTGCACTTTGGAAATACATCTGGAAAGGAAGCAACATCAGTAGCCTTTGTTCCATTTTACTTTTGTTAAAATAAATTATCTTTTTACTTCATAATGTATTTTCCTGACAATATAATGTATTACCCTGTAAACAAAGACAGTATTATTCACCATTGTAACTTATAATCTACCTGAAGTGGCAATAAATGAGATGCCTCACGTGTGTTTTGCATAAATACGTTTGATCTCACCATTTTAATCCAGACTAAACAATCCAAAGAAAGAGACTCCTGATTTTGTTGAGCTGATTTGTTTTTAGCTAGATGTTACCCACCCTGCAGAAGAGTCATTTAATAAAATCTACCACTGAGTAGGATAGATTCACTAAGAAAATAACAAGAATAAAGACTATGCACTAGTTTCCTAGGTTTTGAAAATGACAGCCCAAAGAAAATGGCATGTGAAGAGCTTTATATAGGGCAGGATATAGATCTCCAAAGTCAAGAAACACATTAAAACAGAAACTGTCTTCACCCCGTTAAAAATAAAAATCCTCCTGTAGAAATTAAAATGTGGGAGGACATTGATATTTTTAGAAATAATTATTTCTCTTAGTCACAGACTAGATTTGTCTTTACTTTTTAATGAACGTTATTGAATGCTCTATTCCTGAACTCTATGAGTGTGTGATATGATCCTTCTTTGTGGGAAGCCTATTCTGCTACTGTGTAGGTTAAAAGACGAATAAAATATTGCTCTTACCTACAAGATTCTTTTCTCCATTCAAGAGAAAACACTGGGACATTAACAAGTAGACTGAATGGGGAGAAGAAGCTAGTCCTTGGGAGAAAATTATGAGAAAGGTGTTCTGGGTTTCACAGTGCTAAGATAGCATCTGGTGAAGGAAGTATGGGAAGTTAATTTTTACCCCAAATAGTAATCTTGATTTCATTGATAATATTATAAAGGAACTTGTTGTATTGCTGCTATTTTAAATTTATGTAAGCATAATAGGCAGTTTTCATTTTAAATACGTGATTCTAAATATTAAAAATGGGAAAGTAGCAAATATTAAACCATTGTTTCTTCCTTTTTATTGGTAGTTTCCTTTACTTTGAACAATCTCCAAATCTAACAAATATTTAAGTTGTAAAGCTTTTTCAGAGCAATTAAAATTAGTATTTAGTTTATTTTAACTTGTTTTAAATTAAAGTGCTTCTGATAAAAGGTATTTAGGTGTGTATGTGTGCAAATAAAATGCTACATCATCAAATGAACTCACAAAGACCAATAGGATTATGAAAAATTTTTGGACTTGGTCACTCAAAATGAATTTAACCAAAGCCTTTTAATATTTACTAAATTATCAACATAGGATTATCTTCGTGTTTTTTTGTTTGTTTGTTTTTCCTCTGCCTTAAACAATGGAACTTATGTTTTCTTTCTAAAGACATTCCGCTGGAGAATGTTCACGTCCAAATTGTTTCAAAGTTTTGCTAGGGAGAACTATCATGGTGTAGTTTTTTTTTTTTTGTTTTGTTTTGTTTTGTTTTTTTTTCCATTAGTTACCTAAAAAATAGAGAAAAAAATCTTGTAAATTCTAAAATTTGTATGTTAAAAATCATCATTTTTTCTAAGGGTTCAAAAATATTGATGAGTCTTTCTCTTAATTGAAAGTCTGAAAACATGGCAGACTAACAATCCTGTACAAAAGTGAATGCATTAAAGCTGTTAGCCAGGACTTATGAAAAGAGGATTTAAAAAGATGGGTCATCTGTAGCAGGATTGTGTTCTGTTCCATTGTAAATAATTGTCCCGCCTACTGGTTTTATAAAAATGTTGATTGGTTGAAGGCAGACAGGAAGTGTGGGTGGGGCTACCTAAGTAAGAAACTCTGGGAATGAGCAGAGATGCCACAGAGACTCCAGAGAAGTCAGCAGATGCATAAGACAACTATGCTGCTCTGAGAAAATGTACCAAGACATATGGGTGAACAGGATAAGAATCATGGGTTATTTTAAAAGCAAGAGCTAGCTAGCAATATGCCATAGGATCCGCATGAAATTGATATAAGTGTCTGTGTGTTTCTGTGGGACTGCGGGTCTCTTGGTCTGCAGGTCTGGAAGAGGCTAGTCAGGCCAGAAACATAATACTACAGTCATCTGGGATGAGGAAGCTTATCTTCACCACCTATTGGGGAAAAAAAAATGAACTAAAACCATAATGTGTTATTGCCACAAGATCAACACATATTCATCACAAGGAATAAAATTAAATATGCATGTGTTACAATATTATATTCTCAAGTATCAGGGAGGAACAGAAATTGCTTCAACCACTGTGAAACAACAAATCACTCTCTGCATGAGCAAAAACTGAACTAAACATCTCATTCTTAAATGTATCCCAATCCAAACATATGCGTATCATCACCAAAACTGGCAATGCTCTCAAACAGGCATTTCCCCAATAACCAAGCCACAGCCTCTGGGGATGAAATGAATGTCATAAACAGAACGTTGGGAGAGAAAAATCTATGTACACAAAGTATTACATTATTCAGTTTCTATAAAGTTTAAGCATAGGCACATCTCACAAGTGGTTTGTACATGTGAGGGTTACATTCATATATGGACTAGATGAGAAATTAATTCAGAAGCAATAATGAGTGTTTCTGGTAGCTTTGGAATACTGTGCTTTCTGATCTAATTATATAAAAATATTATTTGTAAAAATGTAATGTATATAGATATCTTTCTTTGAAACTATATATATTATCTTTATATAAAGCTGAACACATTTCACACTGTGGGAAAATACATGAGTGATTGTAAATTCTACACATATTAGCATCACTCATCTACTAAAGCATCAAAACAATAATTTATCTTTCAGACATATATACTTTAGTGGTGTTTTAGTATTTATATTGCTCTTAGTATTTATTTGGGTACCTTAAGTTAGGAAATAGATGAAATACTGCCTGTTTCTCTCTCGCAAGGTCATCACTAGCAGGGATAGATTTGAATATATAATACTGGGCCTTGGATTTTGGGTGTCTGCCTAAGAATAATATTCGTGTCGATGATAAAAGAGCATTATCAGACTGCTTTCCTCTGACCTATTTTTGAAAAGATGGATTTCATTCTTTGAAGAGACGATTCTGAAGAACAGGGATTGGAAGTGGACTTTTCATGAGACACAACCCATGATTACAGAGTAATTTTCTCTACTAAATTATTAAGCCTTCATAATTACAACTACAGCCATAATTACATTGCAAAAATTACCTTTAATAAAGATAATAGGCACTTTGAGGTGGATTACATCTGGAAAATTTAACACACACTATGTTTTAGCAATTTCTCTCATATAGCTTTATTCATGAAAAAAGTCTCAGGTGCCCTTCATGGAAGGTTACTTTTTTACTTAATGAATGCACATAAAAATTCATAATTGCTGGGATAACAAAAACTAAAATCCATACAGAGAGATAAATTCAATGTTATATTGGTGACATTCTGCATAACATATGTGTGCTCATACAAATACACATGCCTTTGATTTCACTAAGGTTTAATATGATAATTTGTTCACTTGAAAATAGTTAAAATTAAGAGTACAATAAACATATACATGTTTCCTGTTGTGCAGATTTTTCAGAATGCTTATTTTGAAGAACCCAAAGAGAATACATACATGTTGGAGAACCAAGCAACATAAAAATAAGTTAGGAAAAGTGTTCAAATTCGCTTACTAACGGACACTAGAGAATTCCATTCAAGCAAATACAGTAGACATTAAGATTTCAAATGGTAGTGCATTCATTCATTCATATGTAAGGCTTCTAAGAATAGACATTTTTTATCTATAGAATGTTGCCAGGCACATAGTAAAAATGTATTGAATTATGGGTTAGTAAATAAATGAATGAATGCAGCACCACTCTAGAGCATATGAATAAAACCCAGGAAACAATATTGAGTAATAAATAAGAAAGAAGAAGGGGACTCCTAAGGATTGTGAACAAGAACACTTACAGAAATATAGTCAGGGAAGATGGTAAAGATGATAAAATAGAGCAGACATAACGAGAGTCTCAACATACTTTGAAGAGGGTGAAACTCATTTCAAGTACAAAGTAAGCAACTGGACTAAATCTAGTTGTCAATCAGGAAGTTTTACTGGATCCTATTTACTCTTGACTCCATTGGGTAATACTATGGTTTTGAGAAGTGTCTGTCGAAGACATTTACAACAAGGTTCAGCCTCCTTCACAGCTGTGCTAATAAACAGACGTAACAAACCCTAGGAGATGGAGCTTCTTTTGGTCACTAAGATTTGTTTCTACAGAGAAAGTCAGGGCTTTGGATTTTCCCTTTTTTTCTGACTGCCAGCTTTGAGGTGAGCAGTTTCCTTCACCGGACATTCCCATCATTGCCTTCCATCCACACATCACAGACCTAAAGAAATAGGCCTATGTAGTCTTCCATGGTAACCCAAAATAAACCTTTTGTCTTTATAAATTAGTTATCACAGGGGCTGGATAGAGAGATGGATCAGTGGTTAAAAGCACTGGCTGTGCTTCCAGACAACTCAGGTTTAATTCCTAGCATCCACATGGCAGCCTGTAATTACAGACTGAGAGGATGGTATGCCCTCTTATGGCCTCAGAAGACATAAATGTGCACATATACATGCAGAATAAACACCCATACATATAAAAAATCAAAGATTAAAAAATAATAAATTAGCTCAGGCAAGTTATACAGCTGAGGACTCATATTTATATATTTTCTCAGCATTTGCCCAGTTATAAGTTATTCTTTGTTTTGAACAAAATTTGACAATTAAAAAAAATATATTTACTGAATAGAACACGGATCTCAAACAGGGTTCTAATCCCTGGGCAAAGGGTTGTTTAAAATAATCAGACTCACAGACATCATAGATATCTTGGAGAGGCTCTGACTCCTCTTTTAAGATTGTTAGTCTTTGTTATCACTGAGGTGAATTAGCCCAAAATCTGAAGCTTATTAATTAAATAAGAAACATTAAGAAATTTAAATCAAGTTTTGCCTATCCAAAATGCCAAGTGAAAATGAACCAAAGAAAATGAAAGGAATCCTGGTCCAAAGACTGTTCTTTCAGTTCATTCTCCATGGCATCGCTCATTAAATCTTTCTCTGTCTTCCTCACTTAATAAAATAGAGACTTCAGAGAGCTGAGAACAGATTATCAAACAGTAGAATGATGCCCCTGTCTCCATGGAGAAGAAAGCCTGGGGAATCAGAGGCTGACAGCAGTTAAGAGAAATGGTTCTCTTAAGGACCTTCATGTCAGGTTAAACTAAAACCTAAAACCAGTGAACTAGTACAGAACTCAAAAGAGTCTCAGAGTCCAGATTCAACATGTGGAGATGAGTCAGCAGAAAGATTCTGAGAAAAACATGTGCCTGAGACGATCTTAGACAGTTCCGTAATTTAAAGAGAAAGCTACAGAAAAAGATGCCGCTCTTATTGTTTAATATTTCCTTAAAAATTTATCTTTGACTCCAATGTTTGTTTACGCATCACACTCAATATGCTAACAGAGATAATAGTTTTACAATGCATGAACAAACATCGGATTCTTTGCCATCTAACATCAATTAAAATGGGTGATTATTTTTAGCTTTCAAATTTACAAAATGAGATTGTGGCAGTGTGCCAAAACCACAGGAGTAGTTTTTTCAACCACAGAGAAAGCCAATTCCAAAATTTGGAAACATAAACCTATAATAGAGAGTGAAATACTTCAGTTTCTATTTCCTCTTATAACAGCACCCCATGACTCTCATATATTATGAACACATTGACTCCGGTGTTAGCTCTGTGTATTTTAGCTCACAAATACAGCTTTTCTACTTTCAGAACAACAACCAGTACACCAAACAAAGTAATACAGCCCTTCTTTTTGCTTTTATTTTTGGCCATGTCCTGGACTACTCGGCACGCCATGTCTTTTTTGATTACACTGAATTTTTTTTTAATTTTTAAGATCAGGAACAGCATTTCTCAACCTGTGAGTCACAACCCCTCATGGAGGCAGCATATCAAATATTCTGCATATCGGATATTTATATTAACATTTATAATTCTAGCAAAATTAAAGTTATGAAATATCAATGAAACAATTTTATTGTTGAAAGAGGTGGCCACAACATGAGGTAATGTATTGAAAGGTCACAGCATTAGGAAGATTGAGAACCACTGTACTATGATGAAGCAGGGTCCCAACTGAGAATATAAAATGAAGAGGATGAAATACTTCCTCCGCACTTCCTGATGTTCTGTTCATGTGACCTAAATTTGGCCAATTGGATTGCTCACCAAGTACTGAACAACCTGGGGAAATTTTGCCAACACAGGATTGTTAGCAAAGTTTGGGTCCATATATACTCATCACAGCCCAGGCATGGTTGTTACTTACATATTGCAAGTAGAGTTCATAATGTTCTTAAACATACTCCAGTGTAGTTGATGACACCCTCTCATTAAAGAATTTTCTGTGTAAAATGTCAATAGTGAGCTAAGAAATGATGTCCTACAATTATATTTCTAATCATATAAAGTTAAATACCTACAAGAAGAATTTTCCCATGATCCAAAACACTCAAATACTTTTGGAATTATTTCTGGGACTTTATGTCTTTAGTTTGGTGATAACAAAAATAATTATCATTCTTTTGCCAAATTCATGTTTGACCTAACAACCACACACATAAGTAATACATATAAAGAATGAGTCAGACAAAGGAACAAAGATTTACAAACATCTTCTAAGGCCCAAATGGTGGTAAAATAGATGGTAGCATGTTCACAGTGATGATTCAGCACATAAAAGGTTTGCAGCATAATGATTTAAAAGCGTGGTACGCTGGCACATATCATGTCTGGGACATATCCCTGGAAGAGATGAGATGGGCAGATCCCAGAAGGTCAATACCAACAAATCTAGCCAAGTTCACAGTGAACTTCAGTGTCAACAGGAGACCCCATCTCAAAGAATATTATGGAGAGGAATAGAGAAAGACACCAAAAGAAACCTCAAGCTTCCACCCATTCATGTACACCCATAAACGTACGCATACACATCCATCCACCACATACAAGAAAAAAGAGGAAGGTGAGAAAGAAGAACAGAAGCTGTACAAATGGCTAATAATATTAGGAAATAAAAGTTGGAAATGATGTTGTGGTTGGAATTCAAATGTCTTGTAAACCATAGGAGTATAGACTTTCTCCAAATCACAGTATCATAAAATTAGGTTTTAATTAAAATATAATTGCATCATGCCTTCCTTTCCCATTCTTCTCTCCAGCTTCCCCAAATCAACCAACTAAAGGGGAAACACACAGTGAGAATCACTGCCAGCTTCTACATCTAACAGAACATTAATATTCAGACTATACAAAGAACTTAAAAACAAAGAGTCAAGAAAATAAATGGCACAGTTAAAAATAGGCTACCAAACTCAACAGAACTTCCAAATGAAAAAATAAACATGGCTAAGAGATAAAGGTAAAAGTTAGCAACTAGAGAATTAAAAGTTAAAACTGCCTTGAAATTTAAAGGAAAGACATTTAAATGATAATCTCACATGAGCAGTGATAGGTAAGGAGAGTCTGTAGGAGACCATCAGTGACATAAAGATTAGGATTAGCCTCCTCTAATCCTGGTAGTCACAATAAGGATGGAGAATAAAGGACAGAGAGCATGTAAAACTCTTCTGAACATTTGCTTGCTTCTCCAAGTAAAATGAGTGGCTTTTAGTATTATAAAATACATATGAAGGGATTAATAAAAATCTAAATTTGCTCACATGTTAATCAGTGTTAACTTCCAAGATTATGAAAAAAGTCATGAGTACATGTTAATTTTTAGACCATTTTAAACGGCTATGTAATGAGAATGTATGTTAGCCACATAATTTTTTTATGATGATCAACATGGAGAGAAAGTTTATGATATTACCTGTTCCAAGACGTCCTTATAGGTGATTGTCTCTTTAGTATTTGTAACAGGACTGTCATAGATGATAGCGACCTTATCCCCTTGGCCATTTTCAATGTGCCGATCAATAGCATTGTAGCAAATATTAAGCATCCCTTCCACAAACCTGAAACACAATGGAAAGAAAGTTAATGGCTCTTTACACAATATATTTTTATTTAACCACTTTGCTCCGTATCTGGCTGCTATAGTTGCCCTTAGGACAGTGTTGCCTACAGTACCTCATGCTGGGAAGTGATGATAATAAAGCACATATTTAAAATGACACCCAGAGAACATTTTACTTTCATAAACAAGGGTTTATAGTAATGTATAACAGGGAAAAATATACTTTGCACTATCAACTGACAGCTTTGTGGAGGTCATTGCTTAGGATGAAAGTGGAGTCTACAGTACCTGAGTAATATATTTATAGAAGTAAAGTGAATTCTATGGAAGTGTGGTACAGAAGCATTAGAGATTATGAGAAAGGAAAATGAACGATGTATGGAGGACATTCAGCTAGCTCTTACAAATAGACAAACACTTAAAAAAGAGCCAGTTCTTTGAAATATATTGTCATAGTTAGCTTCAGCTGTCAACTTGACACAGTTGGAAAGACTTTATTGAAGGATCGTTTTTATTGCATTGTCTTGTTTACATGTCTTTGTGGGCATGTATTAATTATTAATTAACAGAAGTATTTCCAGATCACTGTGAACTGTACTATCATACCTGAACCATCTAAGAAAACAAGTAGAGTGAGCAAGGAGAAACAGCTAATGAGTAGAATTTTCCCATAGTCTCTGCTATAGATCTCAGCTGCGAATTATCTGCCTTGACTCTACATGATGGCCTGCAACCTACATCAAATAAAACCTTTCCAGACACCACCCTGGCAAGTAAGGCAGGTAGGTGATTTTCAGACTCATTTTCATCCCCTCCAAATCCAATCCCCTAGTCTCATCCCCAGCTCTGTGGCAGACTAATTACTAGCTATGGCCTCTTCTTCCTCTCTGCCCCCACTTCCAGGGGATTAAGTAGATTCAGCTATCACAGCTTTCTTTCCTTTCTCCTGTGGATGCACTCAGAAACCCTCTTCCAGCCCATCTCCCCTCTTTAGTGTCAGCACCCAGCTTAAAGAAACATTCTAACCAAAACCACCAGGGACCACACCAGGAAGGATCTCAGAAGCATTCTCTATCAGACAATCTGTAGCCACCACACCATCCTAAGAGCAAGAGAGTGCAACAGTAACCAAGGCATGGAAAACCAGACCAACAAAAAGAAGACCAGCTATCAGCACCTAGTTTTCAACCAATAAAAACCCAGATGCCTAGAAGCCAGCACAGAAACATAACAGCTAGGACACGATGTCCTTACTGAAGCCCAGCAACCCTACTATAGTAGGCCGTGAGAAATAGAACATAGATGAGGCAGAAGACAAGAACTTTATAATAGCCTTTAAGAATATGTTGAAGGACCAGTAGCTCAGCCCAGTGTTTAGTCATGGATCTCTGCCTCTGCTTCCATCATCTTCTGGATGAAGGTTCTGCAATGGCTATTAGGGTGGTCATAATATGATAATGGGGAAAGGCCAGTTTAGGCTCCCTCTCCACTATGGCTTGGAATCCTAGCTGGGCTCATCCTGTGGGTTCTTGGGTGTTCCCTAATATCAGGTTTCTCTCTAATACCATAATGGCTCTCTGTCAGTATATCCATTTCTTTGCCCTCTCTCTCTCTGTTATTCCCTCCTACACACACACAGACACACAGACACAGACACAGACACAGACACAGACACAGACACACACACACACACACACACACACACACACACACCACAGCCCATTCTACCATCTCATTTTTCTTCTCACCTCCCCTTGCCCCCCCCCCACCTCCCGCCATGATCAAAATTTTCTTAGGAGATATTCTCTATTTCTCCTTTCCAGGGGGAATCTATGGGTGTCTCTCTTAATTTTCTCTTGTTAATGTAGTTTCTGGGAAGGGTGTGGATTGTAGCCTGGCTGAAGAGAGGGGAAGAGAGATTACATGAGCAAAGGGGTCAGGATCATGATGGGGAGACCGAGGGAGTAGGCTTGTGCTGTTGGGAGCTCCCAGACTCTGAAATATCAAAACTTCATGGAACTGGATCTGGATCCTCTGAATGTAGAGAACAGTTAAAAGGCATAGGGAGTTTATGGAGCCTCTTAGAATCCAATCAGAGTCTATCACAGGTCCATTGACTCACCTTGGGATTTATTGCCTTATCTGGGGAGTGAAGAGGGACAGGGTGAAGGGAGAGGTGTGAGGCTGGGGATGACTGGGAGAAGGGGCAGGAAAGGAAATAGTATGGGGAAATTTTTCTTTAAATAAAATAAAAAATAAAAATATTTAAACTTAAGAATTATGTTAAAGGCTCTTAAAGAGGAAGTCTCTCAAAGAAATCTATGAAAACACAAACATCAGAAAAAAATGAAAACAGTTTAAGACTTGAATGTGGAAATAGAATCAATTAAGAAAACTATAATCGTGGAAAAACTTAAAATAATAATAAAAAGGGAATTCCAACAGATATTAACTCAGGGTAAAAGGATAGAAACGATATTCCAAGAAAATGAACCTAAGAAGCAAGCTAGTGTAGTCATTTTAATATCTGACAAAGTAGGCTTCAACCCACGGTAATCAGAAGAGATGGAAAAGGATGCTGCATACTCATCAAAGGAAAAATCTACCCAAGAGGACATTGCCATTCTGAAAATCTGGCTGCCAAACACAAGGGCACTCGAGTTCAGAAGAGAAGCACTACCACAGCTTAAATCACATACTGACCTTCACACACCGAGAGTGGATTGCTTCAGTCATCTCCTCTTGCCAATACACAGGTCATGTAGACAAAACTAAACATGCTAGACCTAACAGGCAACTGGACCAAACAGATATTTATAGAACCCTTGCCCAAATACAAAGGAATATACCTTCTTCTCCACACCTCATGAAACTTTCTCCAAAATTAACCACATACTCAAGTACATAGCAAGTCTCAACAGATATAAAAAACTGAAATAACACCCTGAATTCTGATTATCATGGATTAAAGCTGGATACAAACCACAAAAACACCAGAAAACTTACAAACTCAGAAAAACTGAACAGCTCTCTCCTGAACAAAACATGGAACAAAATAGGTATAAAGAAAGTGAAAACTTTCTATAAAGAAATGAAAATTAAAACAAAACATTGCCAAACTTATAGGGTACAATAAAGGTGGTTTTAAGAGGAAATTTTGCACCAGATTGGATCCTTAGCTCAGAGAAGTAAACCCATTCCCCAATCCTCAACCCAGAAATATCTACAAATTGATAGTCACTTGCAAATGAAATTTTAGTTTTCTCCAAAGGAGAGCCACTGAGAAAACAAACTACTGGTGTTGTACATGGAAAGGTTGACATAGTCCAAGGTAGAAGATGTACAGAAGGCACGGAGAGTATTTTTAAACTGGCCAATCTTTCCTTAGTTGTATGTTAAGTGACATTTTAAAAAATTAAATATCATTTCTTAAGTTTTGGAATAAAATTATGTGTTTCGAATGACCTAAATAACTAATCTGTTTATCCTTCTTCATTTTTCTTTAATTGATTTTATGCAGTCAAATATTATTGAATGAAAAAATAGTTTCTTAAATTTGGTCAGCAAATTCTTCCTTAACAACCCCAAGATTTTCCAAATCCCTACATTTGTTTTTCTATAACAGTATCTGCCCCATTGTGTCAACAGTGACCTACTATATGGGTTTTGTTGCTTTGTTATACTATAGACTACCTAAGAGCTGAGACCATGTCATCCTAACAATCCAATGATCCCCTATGTGCTTTCTATACACTATGAGCTCAGTGAGTACAAACGAATGAATTAAAATATCAGTTAACTCATCCAAGAAAATCACATTAAGGATCCAGGTTGAGTTACCATCCCTTTTTAAAAACCATGTGAACAGTGCTAGGGATACCAAGGGCATTTAGTTAGGAAGAGAAGAAAGGCATATTTGAAATCAAAATATTTAGACATTTAGACTGGTGTCAATATTGTGACATCATGTTTATTCATTGCTTATAAGTAATGCTGTTTTCCTATCCTATAGCTCACTGATTACTTATATATATATATATCATCTCCATTCATCTCTGCTATAATCAGCAACATTTCCTTTTTACTTCATTTTTGTATTTTCAACTCCCAAAATCCTACTTATCTTTGTTCTCTTTAATTAATTTGCTGTAAATTTCTACCTCCTTTAAATATGCTTATAATTACTTGAAGCATATTTAATGGTGGCTGCTTTAAAATTCTTGTGAGATAAGTCCTATAGTGATGCTAGTGCCTTATCTATTTGTCTCTGTCATTCCTGGTTAAACAATGTTAAACGATGCTTTTATTATACCTTAGACATATCCCTCTAATATACGTGTGTGTATGCAAATACATGTTCCTATGTACATCATATTACATTATGTCTCATAATACAGAGTATTATATCTCTCTGTAACCTATTTAAATATAATTTTTCTGGGTTTTGCCGACATGGTGTGGTTGGAAAGAGAGACACTTCATGTCCATCTGAGGTCCAACTTCTGGTTATTACTAGGATTCCTCGATGTCCCTTGGAGATGAGCAGGGTTGAAAAGTCAAAGGTCAACTAGGTTCTCATTCTCCATTCACAGTGAGAAGGGGGTGTTTCCATATTACTGTTTGTCATGTGATCTCCTTAACTTAGCCAGAATAAAAGTTCTAACTAGCTAATAAACTTACCAGACATCAGGGTTATGGGGTTGTTTTATTATAGCCTCACTAAAAAGAAAAGAAAAAGATGAAAGATGTCTAATACTCCGCCTGCTCTGTTTTTCCTAGTGAGGACTGTGTTAGAAAATGTTCCCTGTGGTGGTAGAATGCATTAGGACACGTGTCCTTTAGAGTTTTCGCTACAGGTTAGGCTTTCGATTTCCTGCTGCTTCTGCCCAGGAGAGAAGGTTTGGTTGTAGCTCATTTTTAGGTGTGTGTTCCCTGCTCTTTTCAGACTGCCGGCTTCTCTAACATCCAGATTGTGTTAAAGACACACAACAAAAGCACAGCAACCCCATTTCTATGCCACTTCCCAAGCCCCTGAATTCTTAGTTGGTCACCTTCTTCTGTCTGCAGTCTTGTTATCGAAACCAAAATGTAAAGTTCTAGCTTCTCCATTGTGTTTAACATGAAGCAAAGGAGAAGTGTATTTTCTACCTGGAATAAAAACCAGAAAGCCTTAGTTTTTATTTAATCATGATTTTGGGGCCGATTCTTCATATGCATAAGTTCCAGTAACTGCACTAAAGGTTAGTGATATGGCTCAGAGAATGAAAGCCTCATAGTGCATTCATCCCCGGCACACATGGACAAGGCAGTGGCGTATATGTAATCATAGTACTCCTAATGAGAGGTTCAGGGTAGAGACAGGAAGACTGTCCAGAGGCTTGTGGGCCAGCAAGCCTTTAAAAAGCAGAAATAAAACAGATCCATCAACAAGGCAGATGGACTAGAGATACAGCTTCATTGATTGGTACAGTGGTTGCCTAACAGGCAAAGGACCTTTGGTTAGATTCCCAACAAAGCATGTGATGTGTCCACATCATTCCAGCACTCTGGGGATGGAAACAGGAAAATTAAAAGACTATGGTCATCCTTGGGTACATATTGAGTTCAAACTGTTCTGGGCAGCATGAGATAGATCCCCTTGTCCCATAAACATGAGTCAGCAAAAGAGAACCAGCTCATAAAGTTGCCATCTGACTTCCACATGTGTGCTGTCACGTATACAAATGTACACACACACAAACACAACCCCCCCACACACAGAGTAATAAAAATTACAAAAGTCCCTATGAAGTAGGTACCATCATAATTAATCACATTTTACATACAAGGGAACTAGTAGCAGCTTAAGCGGAACCCTTCAACATTATATGACTTTTATAATAATTTTGACAGACGCTGGATTTTTGGGGGGCTATTGTGTTTGCAATTTAGGAATAGCTTGACATTTACAGTATCAGTACATTCTACTTTCTCCTTTAAGATTAAGAAAAGAATAGTGCTCTTTGGGGCCGTTAGGAAGGAAATCCAAAGATGAAGAAGGACCCACAAGCAACACTCAGTGAAACTGGGCTTCAGGAGTAAACAGAAGCACCATGGCTCTTAGGAGTTACAGCTAAGGAATCTAGCTGCACAAATAGCTCTAACACGGAGGAGATGGATATACTGTGAATGACTGGACCAGGTAAACTGCGAGAGCCTTCAACTCAAAGATTTGATTATTCTATTATGACGAGATGCTTTTCTCTCTCTAAATCAAATCATTTCAGTAAAGGCCAACTTAAAATCTATGTGTTGTCTCTCCTTTCATTTCTAAGTCCCTGGGTAGATTTTTAAATGAGAGTCTCTCCAGATTGTAAAAATAATGAATGTTCCAAAAATTACACCTTACAGCATTTTGTTTCTCGTTCAAAGTGTAAATTCGATTCATTGAACAGATAATGTATTACTTTGACTCTGTGTTAGCACTGCACCTTGTCAGACCCCAAATGTCTGACATTTTTTTAAGCATGTAGAATGATGACATAATATACTATTCAGTCACTACTTCATAATAAAGCTAAAACTGCGTGGCTGAAAATTGCCTTTCATGAGATTGACATTATTAAAAATAGGGTAGATTCCTGTAGAGAAATATTAGGCATGTTGTTTATCTCAAATTACAATTTCTGGCTGCCGTCCTATAGTTCAGCATGTGTGTACATACATTAAAGTAAGGTAATCAAATTGCTTTCTGGAAATGTTGAATCGGTTTACATCACCGTCAACATTACCTACACGTTTACTTCATCAAGTTCCTCCAAATACAGCTTATTCTCAATTTCTTTTCATACAAAAATTAAAAACTAATTTTAATTTTTTTCTTGGTGACTAGCCTTAACTACATCAACACTGTGATATTTGAAAGTACTTTCTATAGAATATTGAACTGATATTTGACATTAATCCAGATGATTTTTTAGCTTATTCATTAATTTTAATTTCTGATAATTTCTAACACAAAAGTATTTTAAAGTTATATATAGTAAATAATTTCATCACTTTGTAGGGATTTAATAAAGGCTCCAGAAGTTTCACAGATATAAGAGGGATCTAACCACAGTCAGTCTAGGAGGATCAAAGAGTGGTGATTCACACCTTTAATCCCAGGACAGGGAGTATCCTGGGAGTGGTGATTTATGCCCTTAATCACAACTGAACCTTAGTTCACAGAAGGAATTCCCGGCTCCCAGGCAGGCATCGATGTGGCCATGCCTTAACTTACCAAGAGAGTATTTAAGGCAGACATAGAAAGACAGGAGGAGAAGAAGCCAAGAGAAGCCAGGCTGAGGAAGCTGGAAGAGAACTGGGTAAGATCAGACTGTGATGTTTACTCTCTCTAATATGTCTGACTTTCTCAGAGATCTGTCCCTGAGTTTCATTTCTTCTTGTGATATCACTTCTTCTGGGATGTTTACCTAAGATAATTCATATACTGTGCTTCTTATTTTATGTATCATATAATTCCAAATATCCAAGTATTTATTCATACAGAAAAGTTGCAATCTATATATAATACTATTTATATGTTTCATGTCATCTATGCACTATGTTATTGATTGTATATATGTACACACACTGCATAGCTTTACACACATGTAGAAACAATTATTTTACATGTTAGTAATTAGTTTTCCAAGTATCATTTTTTAAATAATTGTTAAGCTCTTCATTCATTAATGATTCTTTTTCATGCATTAGCATCCTAAAAACACCAAAGTCTTTTAGCAATATAAAATTTCTAATCCAAATACTGGAATGTTCTGTCATTAGAGATTTAGAAATCGCTCTTTCTCTTACAATAAGTGAGCTTCCAATTCTGGTAAAGAAATGAAGGAAACTTTCATATCCTTTATTATATATAATTACTGCCCCCAAAACCTTTCACAGAAAATTGACAGAAATCAAAATGTACTTCATAGTAAAACTGAAGAGTCAAGTGCATAAAACTGAAACTAAATTAATAAAAACTAGAAAATGTGACTTGATATCACAGTGTTTGTTTAACATGCCTGAGGTCCTTAGGCTATACTGCGGCAAGAAGGAAAATGTGAGTTATTGATAACAGTGACTAAACTGGTCATGGTCACACCACTAGTTCTGGGCAGATGTTACTTTTATATATTTTATAAAGTAAGTGGGAGAAAAATTTTAAAAACCAAATTTTCTGACATATGTGATAGAACTAATATCACACACTGCAAAACTATTCCCATGGAAATGTGTGTTATTATTGCTTTAAAACAGAAAAATACGCAAATGCTATAAAAGTGAGTTGCATCTCTAAAATAATTCCAAAATTATACAGGTGGGCCATAGATTTTAGATAAATAGTTAAGGAGAACTGAGCCCTTCTCCAACATTTGCACACACAGGCACACACATAAACACACATATTTCATATCATATAAATACAAAAATGTTTACAGGCATAGGACAATACTTTATGAAATATGGGAGTCTCTGAATCCTGAAAGCTACAGAATACTTAACATATATAGCATAAAAATAAAAGTAACGCAAATGCCACATGGCCATCTGAAATCTTCTCTCTTCTCTCATTTGGTCACAGGAACAAGTTTAGTCATTAAGATACAAAATTCACTGATGAGAGAAGATAAAGTTTCTTAAATATATCACTCAACTCTGCATTTTGACATTTATGAATATATGCATAGATATGCAAAGATAGCTAAAAATTTTAGAAAAATAGATAAGTTAGACAGACAAATGATAGACAGATACCTACCTTCCTACCTACCTACATACATATATACATACAAACAAACAAACATAAGTATATACATAAAGGCTAGGTTTGAGGAAAACATATTTTCAAAATAAACTACACAAGGAAGGATATATTTGCAACTTTGCTAAGATTTACAGCATCTACATAATTAAAAAAAAAAAAACCTCCAAACAATATTTGTTGAAGATAAGACTAACGGATAATGAGTACAAAATAGGATTTTACCGTTTTAGTTACCATCAGGAAAATGAACAATTAAAATAATGAGATGTCATTTCCCTTTTGTATTGATGTAAAGATGTGATACACAGTGTTGTGAGAGTAAAGAGAGACCAGCTGTGTCATCAGCCAGTCTCCCAGTGAGGATGGATGGCAGACATAAAGCTCTCCATAACCAGAGATAAACTGAAGGAACAATGAGGCATGCCTTAGCAATTCTAAACAAGGAGGATTTGGAGGTAGTTTCATTTCCTGAAGTATTAAAAATAAAGGAGTCTTAAAGTGCATCTGTTCGGCCAAATTTTAAAAAGATTTTAATTGCAATTCTTAATACTCTAAGAGAAATTCATAGCACATTAAATGAAAGAGGGGAATCTCAGGTCGTGCAAGCCTGTGGTCACTGCTGAAATGTGTGATGTCCTGTGTCTTCAAGATTCTGTAAAAAAGAAAGCTATAAAAGTCTTCCTATATTTTTCTTCCTTTTAAAATATTTAAAATGATCTTATGTGCATGAGTGTTTTCCTGCAGATATGTATGGATGCCACATGTGTGTCTTCTGCCTGTGGATATAAGAAGAAGGGACTGGATTCCTGAACCTGAATTAAAGGCAGTTATAAGCAACTACTTGGGTGCTGTGAACTGAACCCATTTCTTTGCAAAAGCAGCATGCTCTTAACAAATGAGCCAACCTTCCAGCCCCTTCTTCTGGATTTCTCATTGGACACAGTTTTCTAGTGTCCTTTTGTCTGTACTTACTACCCCTTTGTGCTTATATCTAACACAAAAGCTTGAACTCAGCCTTTTGACAGGAATCGTGCTTGGAACTTCTCTGCTCTTCACCCTGTCAAACCTCAATCTGATATTTCCTAATAATGACCATAGTACATCCTATTTTAGACTTTGTCTTTGTTCATAAAAATAAGGCAGACAGTATTGTGTGTTTGTCGTACATACTTTACTGAATCAGTGAAGATGAGTTGGGATTTAGAGCAGCTTTGAAGGGATACCTGAAGAGCTACATGACCTTGCAAGAAGAAGTTACAATAATAGTGGTAACATTACACCATATCCTCACCAATTTCCCTGTGCCCTAAGCTATTTTGTTAATTAAATACACATTTATTATTCAAGTGTTTTAAAAAATAATCTAATTCTATCCCCACAAAATATTGCCTTTTATATGAATAGGAAAATGATAGCATTTAAGTTGTAGCATTCATTCTAGTCAGTAAGCTTTGCTTTATTGTACTCTCCTATCCACTCACTAAACACCCAAGTACCTACACGTTACCCTCCAGAGCAATGGAGAAAGGCTTCCTCAACCACCCTAACAACCTAGTGCTCAATACATGATCACTCTTAGCAAATATAACATAAGAGTGAAATTAAAATGTATTTTTTGGGGGGGAAACTAGACCCAAGAACATCACAGTTATAGAAAATTTTAAGTAGCATCTGCCTTGTGTAGTGAATTTATGATGTTACACTGTAAATAATTGTCCCGCCTATCAGTTTAATAAAAAGCACTGATTGGCCAAAGGCAGGCAGGAAGTGTGGGCGGGGCTACCAGACTAAGAAAACTCTAGGAACAGGAAGCACAGAGCAGAATGCCATAGAGAAGCCAGAAGAAACACAGGACAACTATGCTGCTCTGAGAAAAGGTACCGAGCCGCATCGGTGAGCAGGATAAGAGTCATGGGTTAGATTAAGGGTAAAGAGTTAGCAAGTTATATGCCTGGGCCTTAGGCCGATCAGCCTAAAATTATTGTAAACATCTGTGTATCTGTGGGTCTGTGGTTCTGCAGGCCTAAACCTTGAGGCTAGGCCTGAAAGTCTGGGATAGTAACCTTCCACTACAGCCTGGTTCTGAAGAGAGCTCATGTTAGGAATCAACCACTGAATTAAGCAACAGATAAGTCAGTATTGATGATCTCTGGGAGACTATCCTAGATAGAGGAATGTGCTTGTTGCCCATGGCCAGGATAGAGTGGACGGGAAGTGGAGTGGAAACTGAGGGCCTGAAAGTTAGGATGTTTAGCAAAGTAAGATGTTCTGGCTTCTCTTTGAGGTGTACAAGCTACTAGTAAATAAAAAAAAATGAAAGTTGAAATACTAAGGGGAGAAAGGCTGAAAATTAATAGGATGGATTATTTTTAATGGCCAAGTCAAGTGAGAGAAGAATATAAATAGAACAAAGATCAGGTTTTGCTAGAGAAGGTCAAGTGCTTTAGTGCTGCTGAAGAAGTGAAGCTTGTTTGAAAGTGGTGTACTCATGCTGGGGCAGGAGAGACATGCATGAGCTTCCGCTCCAAAGTCTGAGCAGTCTGTTTATGAACAGAAAGCCAAGAAAGGGTTTTCATCAGGGGAAAAAGCTATTCAGAAATTGATTTGAGAGAGAACTCCTAGAGAGTTGTGTGAATATAAGACTTGAGAGCTAAATAAGAAAATGAGATCTGGAAGGATCTATTGACCAGCATAGAAAGTCATACCAAGAAATAAAAGCATGGTTGTAAAGGAGATAAATCAAAAGGAATTACAAGTATAAGAAAAGTAGATACCAGAGAGACGGTAATCTGAAAATGTCAAGCTGACGTGCTCTTTTCATATCAGGAAGAAGGATAAAAAGGAATAGTTTTGAAGGAAAGGAGAAACAAACATTTTATTAATGCTATCAATTAATATACTAGGTTCTGGGTTTTAGAATTTATATGCATGTTATATTATCTGATGTACATAACATCCCCTGAGGAAGACAATGGTCTTTCCATTTTACAGAGAGGAAGGAAGCTCAAAAGGTCAATTATTTTTTCTAGAACAGGAAACATGGTTTCTAACTTCAAGGCAATGCTAAAGGTGTGTCTTCTGTTTTATGTCTTTGGGTGTTTATTTGGGTAATCATCCTGTCCCGCTAGATTCTTAGCTTCATACAAGCAGAAGCCTGTGACAACCGATCCAGGACACCCAATAAATACTCAACGCTTATTTTTAAGTAAGCCCAACAAATGTGAATGAATGGAAATTAAGTAGTACTCTTCTGACACATTAACACAAATAAGAACAGAGTCTCATGAGGTAAAGTTTGATGCTCAACAGAAACAATGGCTAGCTAAAAAGACTACTATTACATGCAAACAGAGAGTGTTTTAAGCAGTTTTGAGAGGGCATCATGTTCCTCTATTCACACAGTGACATCCCATCTAAACTGTAGACACTTGGCTTTGAGCAGTATCAACTGGCTGTTCCAGGAAACCCTCCAAATTGGGTAATTGCTTACTTGGAGCAGAGTAATAACCTTATGTTAATTTAGTCACTAGGGATATTGTTTGTGTGAAATTGTTTGGAAAGCGCTTCTCTTTGAAAGACAGATAATTATTTCAACAAAGAAACCCAATGCAAATAGAGAGATAGCCTTTATTCCTAACCCTTTCATGTGAGTATCTATCTCAGACTCCACTGCATGAGTTGTGAGCATGGACTAGAGACCACTTCAGCATGAAAGGACATCCCACACATCCGCACCCCATCCAGATTGTATCAGATTAAAACTGAATGAATTGCCAACAGTGAGCAATGCATCCAAAAGCAGAAAGAATAGAAAGAAAGGCTTTCAGGAAATCAATACCTGTTATCTGAACTGAATGCACTGCCAATGAAGAGAAAAGGCATAAACGATGATCTTCAAGATTCTCGGGCTATGAGTCATGCCCAATCATAAATTTAGAGAAGGTGAGAACACAGATTCATCCTGTTTCATTTGTATTCTACAAATAAATGCAGGAGCAGACCAGAATTGAAGTAAAAAGAAAGAAGATTTAGTTAGATGCAGAAAAAAAATTATAGTTAACTTGATAGAAAGAGCAGGAAATAAATAAGAACAAATATAATTAAATATTAAATTGCTTGTTTACTAAAATATAATATAAGCTAAGTGAATATAGTAGTGTGGTGATACATTTATATTTAATAAAAATAGTCTGAAATATCAGAGGACAGAGCTACCCACAGAGCCAAGCCATAAAGGTCAGGGAGTGGTGACCCATGCCTTTAATCCCATCACTCAAGAGGCAGATCCATCTACATCTCTGTGCAGCCAGGCAATGGTAGCACACACCTTTAATCCTGGCTCCAGGAAAGTTAAAGGAGGAAGTAAAATAACTGGGAGGGAGAGAAAGGAGGAGGTTAGCTTCCCCTGCCCCTTTCCTAGTGGGCTAAGGACAAAGAAGCTAAGCTCTGGCGTCAGAGGACAGATAGAGAGAGGCCTGAAAAGTTGGCTGGGTGAGAATTGGCTGTGGTTTATTCCCTGTCTCTCTGATATTTCAGCTTTTTCCCACTATCTGGCTCCAGGCTCTTATTATAGTACCAAACAAAATTCATGCAACATGGTAGCTTTTTGCAGGGCAAGCAAATATCTTCCTTCATTAATCCTTTCCATGATAACATATATGGCATGTTAGAAACAAGCGTGCCCCCCCCCCCTGCCCCTGACTCGGCAAAAAAAAATTCACAAGGAAATCACAGTGGAGCAGCTCCCAAATTAGAACAAGTTACTGGAAAACCAGACCTACAACTCCAGATACCACAGAGGTCCCACGCTGATACACTGAGAGAAACTGCAGAATAACCCAGAGAAATAGAGAGTGGTCTAATAGTAAGATATGTTGACCAGTATTGTTGGAGGAGGAGAAAGATGGATTTCTACATATAATCCCAGTGATGGTAAGAATCATGATCAGTGAAGGAAGAAGAATGGAACAAGGGGAAAATGAGAAAAAACAATGATAATGCCAAGTTCATTTATATTTTGTTATAATATTCTTCCTGGGGCATTTATATTTTGTTATAATATTCTACCTGGGAGTGAGAAGGGGCAGATAGAGATGGAAATAAATGTTCTAACTAATTTCACTTTTCATACCATTTCTTGCTCTCTAAGATGATAACTCCTGTAAAAATGGGACCATGGCTATTAGGTTCAATAGAGACCCTGGAAATTAAGGCCAATTAAGCAAAGAAGTAATTAAGAAAAGTGGAAATAAGAAACTTCTCCACTATATCCACACTAGGAACAGAAAAGCGAGGTCCAGGGGACACCTACCATAAATCCACCTTTTACGTCATGACATAAGGTTGCATTTTAAATACGAAGTGGTCTTATGTCAGGATGTGATCTTTCTCAGGGCTGATCCATCATTGAATAAAGTCGTCTCTTCTAAAATTTGTCTCACACATACTCAAAACCTGTGCAATCTCTTTCAGAGAGCAAGCTCCCACTCCAACTGGACCCGCTCTTCATTATTCCTTTCCCCCAGGAGAAGATTCACAGAGAAACTCTGATTTGGTGGATTCCTTGTTTCTACAATGTAATAATCAAAGAAGTGATGTCATTGGTCCTGCCAGGATGTTTATAGAAACAAGGCAGTATTCTGATAAAGCTATCTCCTATACCCAAAGACTCCCAGAGGTAACTCCCACTCATTAACTCATCCTGCTCATTACTTAGAGAATTCCAGGGAGATGTTGAGTGTAAGCTGTATAAGAAGAAGAATGTGATCCACCATTTTCAAATGCTTCTGGATGTTTATTTCCTTTGAGCCTTATAAAAATATTCTATACTGGTCTTCAAAAATGAGTGTAGAATTGGAAAAGATACATGTGGAGCTTTGCTGCCACACTGTTTCATTGTCTACAGTAAAAAGATCCAGGTAAATATGACAGAATGAAGAGATTTTCCAAGCTCAGTAATATATGTTTTTTCAGAGTTCTTCACTTTTATAATAACTAAATACTTTGTAAAGATGGTGAGAACTTATCTTGAATATTAATTCCTTATGAATCTATAATGAAAATGTCATACATTTACACAATAAAATACAATTTTGCTGTTAAAGAAAATGAAATTTTCAGGTAAATGGACAGAGTTAGAAAAAAATTAGCCCAAGTGAGGGAACACAGACCCCCCCCCAAGAAAGAAATTTCATGTTTTCCTTTACATGTGGACATAAACTTTTAAGATTTTGATATGTGTGCTACAATCCAAATAACCTCACAGGTTAGGTGCCTAGTACGGTATCAGAAAATAGGAGATGATTTCTCAAGAAGTGCAAAATAGAATAAAACTGTGAAGAGATAAAGAAAAAACTAGAATAGGAAGATTAAGTAGGAATAGAAAGGAAGGGTAAAGAGGGGATTATGAGGAGGGAAATTAAAGTCATCTTAAAAATCATATGGAAACATATTACTGTAGAAGCTTCCAAAAATATTTAAGGAATTTAAATAGAGTCACCAAATAAAAGGGATGACAATGTCCCAACCAGACATCTTAAACCACAAAATAAAACTTCCAGTGTTGAGAATGAATTAACTTGTTGAAGCACTGGCCAATGGAAACTTCATAAATCACAGGCTACTGAGAAAGCCATTGAATGTTCTCAACAATCTGATGGTAAGGCTCTATTATGAAAGACAATAGTTCCTTACAGCATCAAACACAGAGAAATCCAGCTGATGCCTAACTAGAAGCTTCACTTCTCATCACCAGCATTCATGACACTAGGATGCACTTTGTAGACTACAAGAAGGAGAAAGACTATTATCAGTATCTCTAGCTACAAACGTGGTGATGATTTTAAACAGTGGCTTATCTACAAAATACACACTTGCAACAGTTGCACAAAGATTATGGGAATAACCAACTACTTTTTTTTTTTTTTTTTTAACCCTAGATGTTAGGCCTACTCCATGAAATGGAGCCCATACCTGACCTTGCATAAGAGTATTCTGCTAAATGAATATAACAACAACAATAATAAAAAGACCCTACTGACATACAGCTAAACCCATAGATTAGTGCCTTACTCAATTATCAACTCACATCAGAGATGCTTTATTCTGCAGCAGACGGGAATTAACATAGAGGCCCATAATTTGGTAATATTCAGTCCTAAATGGGATATCTTCACTAAACCCTTCCCCTCGGTGTTTAGAGAATGTGGAAATGGAGAGAAAAAGATTACAAGAGTTACAGGTGATGGATGGAAACAGCTAGATAGGTCATGGTTCTAAGAAAAGACCTAATATGATTTTTCTGCTAAAGAAACATAACAAAAATATAGAATTTTCAATGACATAGTGCTATACTCATAGATCAATGTTTTACAAAACCCATGGAATAGAAACTTACTCGCCTCATGAGATAGAAAACTTAATTAGAAATAGAAAGCTTATCTCGTTCTTATAGATGATAAATTTATCTATATCTTATAGATAATAAGAACTATATAATTCCAATAATTCCAGAATCAACAGAGAGGCAAACATGCCACAACCATATATAAAATATTCATCTTAAAATAAGCATAACACATACATGTAAAAATATGAATGAGTGCAAGAATGGGTGAATCTTCATAAAATGTATAAAACTGAGTGGCTTCTTTCTAAAACCACATTGGGTTTTAATCATATACTATAGCTACCAAAAGGCTACCAAAGAAGAAAGTTGGGTGGTGTTACAATCATGCTGTCTGAGCTATTACTGAAATTTCTTGTGAGTGTACAGATACTTCAAGATAAAAAAGTTAAAAGTCAGACAAAAAGGATGAATAGAATTATAATGAACACATATATTATTCATATATGTGTGTATAGTATTTTTATATTGAAGCATAGTTGATTTTTCCACTTTTAATATTTCTTGTGCTTGTCTGCATCAATTTTAAAAAAAAAAAAACTAGAGTATAGTGGAATAAAAGGTAAGGATATAAATTTTAACCAGGATTATTTTCTAAGTAAAGTAATGTCAATAAGAATTAATTCAAACCTAAGCAGTAAAACCTAAGAGATTATGCTTATAAAACCTCCCCTCTTTTAATTAAACCTCATGCCATTTCCACTCAACCTTCACCTCTCACAGAAATGTCCTTCTAGACAGACACAAACACAATAAAGTTACAAATATAACTGGATTAATTATTGGCTGTAACTTAAACTGCTAAGTAGACAAATTCCATCTCCTGCATTTTTCTCCAAATTTTATCCTCTAAATCACCAGAGAATAATGCTAGACAGGACTCTACTCTTTGCTACATGTTTGCTAACTGTCTACACACCTCATTCGGAAGTGAAACATTTTCCATTAACATGTCAATAATTTGAAGCTTGAATAAAGTGCAGCCCACTTAATTATCCAAGAGGTCATTATCCAGCTGGTGCTAAACAAGGCCATTATTTCCCTTTATTCTCTCTCTCTCTCTCTCTCTCTCTCTCTCTCTCTCTCTCTCTCTCTCTCTCTCTCTCTCTCTCTCTCTCTCTTACTTTGTTTTCTCACCTTCCTACTTGTTAGCACCTCTAACTAAAAAGGAGAGACTATCAGAAAGATAAAATTAAAATGACTTGATTCTTTTACCTACCGATAGACTCATTAGTCAGGAAACGGCCACTGCTCACCAGAATGAAATCCAGGTACATTATTCACACTTCAACGGTTAAAGGTAATTCATAAAAGAGTTTGTTATAAAACAAAGCGGACTTCATTATTCATAATTTCACAATCTAATGACTGGACAGATCGTATCACCCATGATACACTTCTCTTATTTGTCAGCTTATCTGTTAAGATGCTTTATTATCAACAAACTGCTTTTCCTAGATATATAAAAATTGTTTTTTGTTTTTTTTTTAATGATACTCTATTTGGACTTTGATCCAGCACCTGGAATACTACCTGGCTCATAAAAGTGCTTTATAAATATTTGATAAAGGACTAACTTAAGAGGAAAAAGCAGAATTGGAAGAGGAAATAAATTAAGAAATAAGTAAGTTACAGAGCCAAGAAAAGTGCTTTTATAAATATGTCAAATCCATAAATATTAAGCAAATATAAACACGTGTGTACACACATATATGCACATCTATTGTCTTTAATGTTAAAACATTGTTATTAGAAGGATAAAATGGTCAAACATGACATAAAGTGAACTTGATAGACCTCGCTACACACATGAGTTTGCAGCCTAGATATGCTGATATGCAGTCTGTATGCTTAACCTCTCACAAGTTAACTAAATGGCCCAAGTTATTTTTTAACACTGTATGGTTTTGAGAAATTAAAGAACTATAAGATATATTGTTGTTTTCATAGCATATGCTTTGAATCCTATAGACTTTAATACACACTCACAAACACACATAAAGGTTTATACAAGCACAAACATTAATACATAGGAAATTCACTTTCTTTGGTTACGACAGTGCTTCTCAACCTATGGGTTGCAATTCCTCTGGAGATAAACAACCCTTTCCAAAGGGTTACCTAAAAACATCAGAAAGCACAGATATTTATTTATATTACAATTTATAACAGTACCAAAATTGCAGGTACGACATAGCAACAAAAGTAACTTTCAGGTTGGGGGGGGGGCTCCACATCATGAGGAACTTATTAAAGGGTCATACCATTAGGAAGGTTGAGGACCATGGGTTTAAGAGATTTTTTTTTGTTGTATTTTAAGATTTTTTTTGTTGTATTTTAACTTTTGAAACAAAGTTTCTCTGTGTAACAGCTCTGGGTGTCCCGGAACTTTTTTTTTTTTTTTGTAGATCAAGCTGACCTCAAACTCAGAAATCCTCCTGCCTCTGTCTCCTAAGTGTGGGATTAAAAGTGTTCACCATCATACCTGGCGTAGAGTTTAAGATATTTTTATTGAGAAATGCTATTATTTCCCTAAACTATGGTCCATGGAATAATTGGATACTTAATAAGAAATTGTAATATTCCTTATTATAGTTCTTTTTAATTGTAATTTTAATTAATTTTATAAACAAAGTAAGCTAAGATTATAGGTGTAAGCCATTAGATAATTTTAATATCCTTCTATATTACTACGAGCTAATAACATAATATCAACTCAGCTCTTTGCTGAAACCCTTGTACTTTATCTTACTAGATCAGTGGTTCTCAGCCTTCCTAATGCTGCAATCCTTTAATATAGTTCCTTATGTTGTGATCCCCCAAAACAAGATTATTTTCATTGCTACTTCATAGCTGTAATTTTGCTAGTTATGAGTCATAATGTAAATATCTGATATGCAGAATAAAAGGGGTTGTAACACAGGTGGAGAACAGTTACACTAAAGAGTACTTTTTCACTGCATACACAGCTCTTAGTCTGTGAAACACAAATGAGAGGCTGGCCTAGGTAGTACATATATATCTCAATCTTGATAAATGTAAATATATGTTGATAAATGTAAACATATGTTGTAAAATACCCTATACTGTGGCTATATATTGTACATTTAATAAAATAAGTCTGGAGTATCAGAGGACAGAATCACTCACAGTCAAGGTGTGGGTGTGGTGACCCATGCCTTTACTCCCATCACTGAGTAGACAGAGATCTGTCTTGATCTCTGTAACTTCAAGACCTACAGGCAGACAGTTGTAACTCCCCCTTTAATCCTAACTCTGGAATTATGGTACAGAGTTGAACTAGGAAGTAAAATAGCTGGGCAGGGAAAGAAATATAAGACAGGAGAAGGCAGAAATCCAGTGATTCTGTAGAAGTGACCAGTCAGACTGAGAACCTATAAAGATAATACTTAGCCTGTTCAGCCTGAGAAGTTGGCTAAATGCAACTGGCTGTGGTTTGTCCCCTCTCTCTGATATTCCAGCTTTTCCTCAATATCTGCTCCAGGTTTTCATTATGTAACTAGAATTTTTGCAATATTTGGTGCCCAACATGGGGCACAAACCCATGACTCTGAGATTAGAGTCTCATGCTCTACCAACTGAGGTAGCTGGGTGAAACTTAAACACAGCTTACAATTCAGATGGGTAATGAGTAACAAAATGAGCCGACAGACTCTGAATAAAGCTTAAACTCATGAAGAACACATAACTTTCATACTTCAATGCCTTTTGAGAGGGAATATAATCCATTTGAAAAATCTGGTTGAATGGAACATGCAAATACTATCAGCATGGAATGTATAGTGGAGTTCAAATGTCTAAGATGATATGGTATTTGCATATAAGATATTTTAAGATCATTTCAACTGATGAACCCTGAACATTCTGCAGTGTGGGTTTAAAAAAAAATAACATCGATGGATAATTAGAACTGAATCTGAATGTACCGTCCTATTACTTGGTATTAATTTGTTAAAGCATTAATTAATATAAGAAGAACATTAGTGGGTATGAGCTTACATAGCAGATGACAACTAATTACGCAAAGATAAATATAATAAGCATTTTTTGCCTAATGGCAGCAAGCTTGGTGCGCTTTTTAGGAAAAACTGCTGAAGATTTTAGGTTAGAACCGTTAGCCACACTAGAAGGAAGTGAAAGGAAGACAATTGTGTGAGTCAGCTCTGAAAAACAAAGGGACAGACTTAGCAAGGAGCCTGATCAAAACACGTGTCCAATAATTGCTGCTTTTGCTGTTGTTTGTTGTGATTGCGGTGCAGTGATTGTTAGGATTGAGAGGTAACACATCAGCACAGAGGAAGAAGTGGCTCAGCACAATGTAGGCAGCGATTGCGTATGAGTTTCCTTTTCAACTGATTACGGATTCTGCTAGCCTTCCTCTCATTTTGGCTCATCTTGACACACTGAAAGGAGGCTTTTAACTTTTTTTTTTTATATATATCATTCATTTCCACAAAACTGCCACAATTTTTACTGAGCAGCATAGAAAGTAATAGAGGCTACAACTAGTTCAAGAGATAGACAGTAGATGATAGGCAGGTAGACAGATAGATAAGATAGATGGATAATAGATGATAGATACAAAATAGAGAGATGGACAGTAGATGATAGATAGATAGATAATAGATAAGATAGATGGATGCTAGATGCTAGATAGGTAACTATAGATGATAAATACATGATACATAGATAAAGGTAGATTGATAGAAGAAAGATAGATAGATGATAGATAGATGGATGGATAGATAGATAGATAGATAGATAGATAGGTAGGTAGATAGATAGATAGATAGATAGATAGATAGATAGATAGATAGATAAAAATTCCTGTATCTAAAAGCACTAATTGCAAAGAGACCTTTGAGAAATGTATTTCTGTATTTAACTAAACATATCATTTATCAAGGTCTGTCTTGCTTGAATCCTTCCCTCTTGTATGTGCAGAAGAAAGTTTAGATGAAGACAAAGAGTTATGGGGGTGTGTGGCAAGAATGACGACTACATATAAATAAATGTAAAATTAAACCAAACCAACAACTTTCAGAACTACAAACATGCTACCAGTCTAGCATTTTAATGGGAGCCTAGAAGAAAGAAAGTTTCAAATATTCATAATTAGATGAATTAATTAAGCTATTTATCACCATCTTCTCATAAAAATAACATTAAAGCACACTGCACATGATGACTAATGTGATCATTATAGATTTTCCTTAAGCCAGAAACTAATGGGGAATTCTTAGGAAGAAGATTAATATTGCTTTCTCCTGCTCTGTAAACAGTAATTGTCAGCTGATTTACAGCTCTCTCCCCACCTTTGAGTATGTTGTACCCAATAAAATAGTTTTTTTTTTTCAGGAGTGTATATATTATTACACAATTAGTATGAGGTTTATCAAGTATTTTTGAGCTACAAATCCAGATTTCTTATTCCTCCTATACCACTCATTTTGTATGTACAGATATAAATTAATATTATCCCATTTTAGTGGCAAACAGGTACACGAAGAAAAAAACCCTATAATTAATTGAAATTATTACAGAAGCAATATAGTATGTTGAGAACAAAACAATAGTCTGGATTTAAATTCTAGATTTGTCATTTATTTAGGGTTTTTGTCCATTCAGTCAGACTTCTGGCAATCCCTAGACCTCCAGTCCTACATCCACATAAAAGAACAAAAGCAGTTCTTACATCATATGGTTGTAACAATACTGAGCAGGTGGAAGCACTCAGTATTGTGCCTCGCCCATGTGTGGCTACAAACGTTAGTTGTTTGAATGTACGTGTAAAACTGTATTCATTAAGACACTTCGTAACGGCAACTGTCCTATAAATCATTTCCTCACAACAAATCAAAAATATGATGAGTTATATCATAGTAATAACTGCAAAATCTTAGTAGCATACAAAAATATTTGTTTGCCATTTATGCTACTACAATGTGGTTCTGGGTAGATTCGCTAAAGCACTACATTCTATTTACTTCTGCTAGATCACCCACATTTATTCAATCCTCCGTGTGCTGGGCATAAGGCTTGAAAATGTAGCAATGAAATCTTTTGCACTGGAGTGACAAGTCTTACTCCACTTATTACATTAGCCAAAGCTTATCACACCATCAGATTTGTCTAGAGAAAGCTAACCTTTCCCCTGCTCTCTGTGTAGTCTTGGGCAAAGAACACATGAGAGAGGAAAGCAACAAACATTGAGGTCGGTGCATCACATACACAATTTGCAAGTTTCCCATTTCATAGTTATTTGGACAAAGCAATGCTGAAAGAAATGGATCCAGGATTCTATATCACAAATTGTAAGCCACTTAATGACCCTCATTTTCACTTTGGGCTATCCACCAAAATTAGGATAGTTGGCAAATTCCCATTGGTATGATTACCTAACTCTATCTCATATTGATTTAATGAACAGTCAGGGAATTTAGTACTTAGCTCTCAATTGAAAATCAAATGAGAAAGAAGACCAAAAGAACATAAAGTGACATTAGTTAAAATGTTGACTTAGTCCTCAGTGCCCATGCATTCATTAGCATGAAGTTATTCAGCAGATTATCAATAATATGATTTTATGTCTCTTCAGCAATGGAAAGTGTTAGCATTCCATCTTAATAGATTTTTATGTGTCTCTATTGACCTGCAGTAGAGGCTGAGAATTCCGGGTTTTTGGTTTTTTGGGTTTTTTTGTTTTTTGTTTTTTTGCCACTTCTCAATATACATTTTAAATAGTATCAAGCATGTCGATATTATTTCACTAATGTATACTCTTAAAGGTACATCTTAAAAGATTATAGTAGAGAAGTGTTATTACCCTAACTGAAGGGTTAAACTCCCCCACTCACATAGCTGAGTTTAGGATTCAGTTAGGTTTCAAGGACTAATTCAGCAGCCCTATTCTGAGTCATATCCAGACTTGCCCAAGCTTGTGCAAGTATGCCCAAAACAATAAGACTAAACCTCAACCAATTAAAAGTGTATTAATATAACTGCTGCTTGGTTAACCAGTTATACATGAGATGACCTAACTGTCCCTGAAATCCCCTTAGCTGTGCTTAAAAGGAGCCTGCATGCTCCTCTAGGGGTTGACGCCATTTTTTAAAGGTGGATGCTCCCCCATACACTAGTAGTAATAAACATTCTTTGCTTTTACATACTACTTGAGTCTGGGTCCTTCCTTCAGCATTTCCTAGGACCCCTACATAACAGCCAAACCTCATCAGAAAGTATTTCTATTGTCAAACCTTATGATTTCAGTTGTTTTGTGTCTACTTTGTTCTGTTTTAAATCAGTAAAGTCTGCTTACTTAATTAATTCATACAATTAAACACTTTTCCTTCTCTAGCTTGCTGTTTGGAAGTCCATATGTTTGGACATTGTCTTTTGTTTGTATATTTGTTTGTTTTGTTATTTTTTTTCTTTTTCTTTAACTGGACTCTTTCACACCTAGGGCTCTTGTACTTCAGTTTTTTTTGCAGATGAGCAGAACAGTAACTTTTTTATACACCATCACTTACCTCATTCAGCAACAATACTACAAAAGGCAAATATAATTAGCACTCTTAGTATAACAATCTCTTGTTATGCGGTTTAGAAAAAGAATTTGAGTTCTATGCTCACATGATCTTCTTACCACTGTAATTTACAGAGTTTATTGTGCTCATATATATTTATTGCAGAGATCCATTAGCCTCCCACACGTTCCTTGCAGTGACTCATCACAGTGGAAAGCAATGATCTCTTCTATCAAATGGCTCCTGATGGTTTATGAAAGTGACTTTTTTTTTGTTTTAATGAAGTAACTCCAACTACTAAACTTTTTATTTTCTCCCGCTAACAAAACAGGGCCAGAACAAAGGAGAAGCAAACCGCCTTGCAAAAGGCACTAAGGGTTTGGATTTTCTCCAAACACCTGGCAGTTGATAGGTCACAGCTGATTGAATTTCCATTGTTCATTGATTGTGCTATTTTGCCAGGCAATCCATCCTTGCTTATGTAATTGCAGCATTCCTGTAGTTCACTCTGTTCTGTCCTGGAGGTTCAGAACTGTGACAGGCTGAGAAAATTAGATACTGCACATTCCGAGCTGATGACCTTCAGAATACAAAATAAGGCCCATCTTTTAAAATTGGTCTTTCTTGATGAGGCTATTTCGAGGGACATTATTTCTAACAGGTGATTTTTTATGCTGACCATGTGCCTTCTTGAAATATATTTATATCTCTAAAGACAGGTCATTTTAAAATTTAAGTACACCAATACAGTGCACAGTGTTATGAATAAATCCACTTAATTTAAAACTTGTCAAAAGAGGCACATGTCTCCTCTTTAGATAAAACTCTCACTTCAAATTATAATTGAAAATGATTTTGACAACATTTGAAAATATTATTTTCTTGAAAAATGCAGAGTAGATGTCATGTAGCTCTACCACAGAAAGATAAAATCCATCTGAAGTAATGTTTATGTTACTTAAATTTAGTCATTCGACGTATGATCCTGTATATAGTTCAGAAAATCATGCACATGATAAAGACATTTCCTATCATGCTAAAGGGAAATAAAATTTGATAAATGGGGGGAGGCTTTTATATAAGCCTAAGTTTAAAACATACAATAAATGATGCGATTTCCCAAATATGTTAATGGTAATCAGAATTGTTTTGAGAAATAACTCAAATTTACTAGAGAGAATCGATCATTTTCTAGTAGCATATTCTTCTTTGCCTTGTAATAAGCTCAAACTCAGAGAAATGTTTCAAGTATAAGAGAGCTTGGTCCCTCCCAACTGCTTCCTCACAAAATGCCAAATGACTCTAGAATAATTTAGCACTTAATTGCTGCAAGCAAGGACTTTCCTCTTGAGAGCCACAATAGAACCATCAAATTCAGAAAACTCACTCTGACATATGACAACCACAAAATCCTCAAATACCATTCAGGATCTTTAATTATCCTAAAAATTGTTAATTATGGCAAAATAGATCCAGTTCTCAATAACCTATTGCAAGAAGTCCAGGTTTCTTTGCTCTCCTTTAATTTAGAAAAATTTCTCTGTCCAAAAGACTCCTTTAAATGATTCAAGATTTGGCACAGGGCTTCTGCAACAGTTGCCTAGGTTCTTGTAGCGAAAGATTCTGGGCCCTGAGCCAGGACCACCACAGTTAATATTACTAACTATACCTACCCACCACTAACTGCCTGCATAACCTCCTGGGAAAACTGGCTTCTGCCCCTCATATGTAGAAAGCACATGAGCATCACTAACCCTGCAGTACTCAGGAAAGCAATAATTAAATGACATGAGAAAATGTCTTGTATAGTTCATGGGTTAGGGAGCATTATGTAAACTGTGAAAATAAATTTTCTCTTTTTTTTCTATTTCTTACCTCTGTCAGGATCATAATGGAATGCTTGCTTAGCTATCTAGCTCATTAGATTTCTTACAGGGTATTATAATAATAATAAAAACAAACTAATGATCTGCTATGAAGCTCTATGACCCATCCTGTAGTTTGTTTTCTTTTTTTTTTCCCCTATCCTTTTTCTTCCAGGAACTTCTAGCACCAAAAAGAACAAAAACAAACCACAGAAAGTTCAACTTGCAAAATCAGGGAGTTCTGAAGCAATGGGGTTCAAAATAAACAAAATTCCCTTCATTCTTGGTTTCTCCATTTCAGCCTTGAAACACACATTTCTCCTAACATAAGGGAGAGAGGAAAGGCTAGAGAGCGAAGAAGCTAACTTTCACTTGAGAGAGGAACGTCTAAAAGCTGGTAAGTCTCTCTGTCCAGTCACTGTCCAAGAAGTCCACAGAATGTTTCTGCGCACTATGCACCGTGGGCAGCGATCTCTCCATGGGCATCCCCTGATTAAAAGTCACCAAGTGTTTCTTGATGTAATGACTAATTTCCTTAAATTCAATATTCTTAAAACATCTCCAGAGTACCTGACCACTACAGACTTTACAATTTTCTAAAAATCCTGTCCCTTCTTTATACAACGTAAAATGAAAATACACTTCTCTTTGCCCAACACTTTCTTGAACGGGTCATCATTCCCATAGGCAGCCATTTCTTTCTGGTAATTCTCCAAAGATTTAATCCTTATAGGTTGCTCTTCCCATCCTTCCTCTCAACCTTCCTTCTCACTCCCGTCAATCTCTCAGTCTCTCCCTGCCCTTTGTTCCTTGCCCCCTCTATCAATAGTTTGGATATCACCTCTTTGCAATTTATATTCAAATATAAAGTTCTAGATTGTTTCTAGATTATTATAGTGGTTATCTTTCATTTCCTAATCAATATTTCTAAACTTCCATTCTTAACTTGATTTCCCAGGTCATCATAACTTGTGACCTTCCCTGGTTTATTTCTCTTCTCTAGGGTTGGGGTGGAGGGTTGGTATTTTTCCAGACAGTGTTTCTCTCTGTATCTCTGGATGTCCTGGAATTCAGTCTTGTAGACCAGGCTGGCCTCCAACTCACAAAGACCTCCTGCCTCTGTCTCCAGAGTACAGGAATTAAAGGCATGTGCCACCACACCAGGCCCTCTCTTATCATTTAATCTTACTGAAGTTTCTGTTTTCTCTCCTCCTGCTTTTCCTTGGGTTCACTAGGGTGGTGTTATATTTTATATTTAATTAAACCTGTCTGGAATATGGAGAACAGATCCACCCACAGTCAAGCCAGGAGGGTCAGAGAATGGTAACTCAGGCCTTTAATCCCAGCAGGGGAAGAAATAGAGTGGTGACCCACACTGTTAATCCCATGACTCCATCTTTCTGTGTTTCTGTGAGTTCAAGGCCTAACTATCAAATAATAGTAGCCTATGCCTTTAATCTTAAGTCTAGAATATGATGAGAGTTGAACCCAGAAGTGAAACAACTGAGCAAAGAAATTTAAGGAGGCATGTGGTATTCTGTAGAAGTATCAAGTCAAACTGAGGACTCTGGAAGATAGCTTTTACCCTGAGAAGTTTGCTGGGTGAGAATTGACTGTGGTCTGTTTCCTCTCTCTGATATTCCAGCCTTTCCCCCAATTATCTGGCTCTGAATTTTCATTTAATAACAACTAGAATATACTTTTCTTTCTTAAAAAATAAAAACAAACAAGAAAATATGCACATACATACACACAGAGAGGGAAAGGGAGGGAGAGAGAGAAAGGCAGAGACAGAAAGTGTGTCATGGAGTCTCTTGTGTTAGACAGTTACTTCTAAGCATGAAGCCTGCCCTGGATGGTGCCTGATATAAACAGTGTCACTCCACTGAAGAGAAATTTTGTATCACCACACACTAAGTACACCATTTTGTGTTAAGGGTCCTTTGATAGTTCTAATCTCTTTTATTTATTCATCATCCACACAAGAACTTCTGAAATCCAAAGTCAAATTTGGCCTATAATGATTTTATCCCACTGGCATAGATAAGCTCTACTCTACTCAAGTAGGCAAGGACAAAAAAAATAAAATAAAATAAAATAAAATAAAAAAATAAAAAAATCATCCTCACCATGATCAAAGTGAATGACCAGAACAGGCAGAGCATGATGCAATAGTGGTGGGAACAATAGTCAAAAGAAGTTAATCAAATGTTACCATGCAGGAATATCTTCTGTCTGTCTGTCTGTCTATCCATCCATCTATCAATCATCTATCTATCTATCTATCCATCCATCATCTATCTATCCCTCCCAGCCCCCTTCCTCTTTTCTTCCCCTCCTTCCTCTTCCTCTCCCCCTGAGCATCCTCCTTCTGCTATTCCCTCTCCCCATTCTGTCTCTTAGTGGTAGAGTTTGAATGTGTTTATAAGAGAGACTCAGACACTGAGATGTTTCCAAAATCTTTGATTTCATGTAAAATAGCAAAATATGTATGTGGTGTAAACTGATTTTAAACATACCACCAGCAGCACCGCTTTCAAGACTCAGCAAAGCTCAGTGAGCATCCCGCAAGAGGGCTGTGAAAGCCAGTGGTAGGGTGTGATACAAGGCCGTCTTGGGGATGTGACATGGTCATGATACTCATGAGCTCCTCACATCTGCGCTGATTTATGCACAGTGTACAAAACTGAGCCAGTAAATAAGCATTCCATTACACACGAGGGACTATTCCAGATGTGGGTATGATAAGTGCAGAAGGAAAAGGAGCCATTGGCTTCAGCAATACAGTCACGGTGATACTTATGCTCCACTAGATAGTGTCATACCCGTGCCTACGCTAAATGCAGTGGGTCATGGAGAAAAATTTATAGGATAAAACTACATGGACAAAAGATACGTTTTTATAGAAAAAATAATAAAATGAAGAAAAAGAGAATAAATAAATAAATAAATAAATAAATAAATAAATAAATAAATATCCCCCCCCATTAAAGTTAACCTTAAAGTAAAATAAATTAAATTAAACTATGGATATGGGATGGAGACTTGGGAGGAAATGGGAATTGGTGGAAAGATAGATGGTGGAGGGACAATTTTGATCAGAATTTATAACATACATGGACAACATTGCTAAAGGATAAATTAATAAACACAGAGAGATAAATAAATAAAACATCACCTCAATAAGGCACAGTTACTGTAGACATCTCTGATTATGACAGCAGCTTATGAAGCTGCAAATGTCTTGGCTTGCTAGCTCCCCCAGACCTTCTAAAGCCATCATGCAGCTATCTCCTCCTATAATCAAGCACAGTAGCCTCTGGAAAAAACTCTATAAGCCACTGGTACACTATTAACTATCCTCTAGAGATTTCAGAACTTCCTTATCTCCATGGAGTCACCATATTGCTAGCAACAGACACACACACACACACACACACACACACACACACAGAGAGAGAGAGAGAGAGAGAGAGAGAGAGAGAGAGAGAGAGAGAGAGAGAGAGAGATGTTTTGCCACCTATCAGCATTCTACTTAAAGACCTAGAGTCCCAGGGCTATCATTCCTCTTAACCCTTCTCAGAACACATCAGCTCCCCTGCCCTCTACATAATATCATACCAACCCCTACTATTACAGTTTTGTATTGATGTGTTTTGTGCCTTACCTTGAATCCTTTCCCTCCTCCATCTTTACCTACATAGCAAGCAAGAAATAGATATCCTTTAATTCAGTTTAAGGCTTGGCAGGATTAAACAATTGAGCAGGAAACTGATCTTGTACTTTTGCACACTATTTCAACTGCTGGAATGTTAATCTAGATAAAGTACTTTTCTAATAATATAAATTTACTTTTATTTTCAGTTCGTAATAATACATATTTAATTCTGGTTCAAATTCTGAGAATCATTTCATTTTATTTTATTTTGAGTGTAGAACATACCAAGGTGTACCTGTGGAGATCAGAGGACACCATTGCAGGGTTCACTCTGTCCCCCCACCAAATTCATCCTGGGGATTGAACTCAGATGCTACATTTGGTGACAGGTGCTATTACCTACGGAGCTATAATTATGAGCCCCCAGATATTGAGAATCTTAATACTAAATGTTGTCTAGATAAGACTGAGAGAAAACTTGATTGTGCTGTTTCTATAGAAAGGAACTGATTGCTGGCCCAGAAAGTAACTCCAATTAAAAATTAGAAAAGTGAGTTTCCTAATCCTTCGGAGAGAAACAATTGTATTTCAGTTTCAGGAGAGGCAAAAGCATAGCTCTTCATTGGAAAAAAATAAGAACTGTTGTGTTCCTAGATTAAAGAATCACTAGACTTTCTAGTTGTTTCAATTGTGACTACAATTCTGAGAGTCTCTCAAATAGAGACTGTAATATCCAGAAAGCAAGGTTTCAATAATAAGAAATGACCAAGCCCTGCATAAAGCTGGTACTTTTCAAGCTTAAAGCACGTGTTTAATACTGTTCAGAGATCTAGGAGTACAAGGCTAAAGATGTGTTTCAGTCACTCACATAGGCTGCAAAGTCAGCTTGTTATCCTTAATATTCCTATCCCATGTCCCCATGCCTGTGCATGTAAGATACTAAAGAATTTATGCCATTCGGAAACTAGTCTGCAATGCCGTATATGTGGACAGTGCTTTGGTAAGTCTGAATATTTTGAGGAAAGTTTACAATTTTGAAGATGAAAAGATGGCCTTGTTACTAAAAGGGAAGGCACCTGGCTTAGAGGAAGTCCTCAGGAATGAGAGGCTGCGCCACAGTGTATCAGCTACAACTGGGAAAGTGCAGGTCCCTGGGCAACTCCTCCAGGCTCTGCTGAAAAACTTAGCTGAAAAGGCCTCTCAGCAAGTAGCTTGCCATTCAAATGAAGCAATACAAGCTTCTTTCCTAAGAATGCTGCTGTTTGATGATCATTTAAAAATATATGCTAGCTCTGCCCTAGGCCACAGAGATAGATAGGAGGGGATAAAACATTCACTTTTCCTTGGGTTTGCCATTGGTGGAAATCACTAACCAAACAGGAATATCTGCAAAGTACCCAAACTAAAGCCATCTACTGAATGCAAGTCAATTTTGGGGTGGCACTTCTGTCCCTCCTTATCTATGCTCTGCCAACCAAGTGTGTTAGTAAACCAGAGTCGGTCCTTGGAAGTTATTCTGGCTAAAATCATTACTATTCATATTGATTTTCTAGAATGCCATGGACGAGGTAGGGAAGTGTGGCTCTAAGAATCAAAGGTGAATGTTCAGGTGCAGCCTTAGCAATACTGGTGATCTACCGTGTATTAGAATTACTTACACATAAGGGCCTTTTTCAAAAGTTCTCATTAAAAGCAGTGCTTTCTGTGTGCAACTTTTAGAAAATTGAGTCTAAACACTGGCGTTTAATTTTTAAAACAAAAGTAGTTATTTAAAAGAAGATCCTGCATGTGAAGAGATCTCCGGCCACTCATGTACACTTTTCTTTCTTTGCTGTTTCTTATGCCTCCGCTGACCCACACTAGCCCTCTGGAATCCCTCTGTCTCTCGCGCGTCATTGTTATTGCTCAACTTATTTGGTTATCTTCCGTTTTCAGCTACAATAATTATTATAACTACATTTATTGATTTATTTATTGTGTGTGTGCATCTCTCTGTGTGTTTGTGTTATGTGTCTCTGGGTGTGTGTCTCTGGGTGTTATAGCATGGGTATAACAGAGGAAGTTTTTGGAAGTCATTTCTCCCCTTCTACCATGACAGGCCCCAGACTTTACCCACTGAGCCATCTCATCAGCCCCATTGACCTCTTAAGTGAAATCTCTGCATATTGGTGTTGTGGTAAAGGTGGGTACATAAGATTATTAGAGAACAGTATTTATGACATATATGAACACTGAGCTCTGAGAGGAACTGCACATGATAATCTCTGTTGTGATATGAAGGACACTAGGAACGTTTCCTATTCCGACAATGATTATAATATAAAAATAAAAATATAGGTTTTTCTCTAATAATAATTATAGGGTCTAATCCACAGGGCTACTAGGCCTTTGTAGCTAATCCAGAAACTAATGATTTGATCTTGAAGAAAGAAAGGATGCGCCAGAGGGTAAAGCCAGCTGACTATGAGTCCAGTAACTGAAAGGGGGAGACCTGGGAGCCAGGCAGGCTGGCCCAGGAAACAATTGCTGCTTTTCACCCATTGCTGTATACTTACTTCTTCGTGCCTGGTTCACTGTTGGCACACAAAAGTGAATCAGTCAAAAAGAAACATCATGTAAACATCCCCACAAAACAAGCACAGGAGACAAGGCATCATGAGTACACACAGCAGACTCCACTCTGCTCCGAGAAGAAAGGCATCCACCAAGAGGCCGAATGTCAGCTTGACCAGTGCATTGCCCTCATCTGCTAAGAAGTGCTTTTTTTTTTCTTCAAATTTTACAGATAATATCTTTTCCTAATGATTAGCAGATGGGAGCAACCATAGCCTTAAAGGGCTAGGCACCTAGAAATCTCTACTTAGTCACATACTTTGAGCCTCATTCTCAATAGGCTAACAATGTAACAATATAGTGTATCTGTTTATTGTAACTTTAAAAAAGCAATGTTTGCAAGTATTTATAATTGAAACTTCAAGAGAAAAACTTCCTTCCTTTCCTGACTCTCATATCATCTTCCTCCTGGGCTATCCTTGCTTGAGTGTCATAAACACATCAGGCCTATGGGTCTAGAGCCACTCCATCTAGCTGACAAACGATTTAAGTCTCTTTTTAACATAGACCCTTTCTCTCACTTCTCCAGACCACGCAATGTCAGTGTGTGCCGGCTACTTCCAGATATTTCTCTGCCCTTCAACACTGCTACTTAGATCATGTCAGCCTGGAGAAGATAATGTCCCTTCCTTCCAGTTCCTGCCCTGCTACATTTTACTGAAGACTTTTCTCCATCCTTTTCCTCCGTGCAATAATCAGATCCATAATTCCCTAGCCTTGTACATGCTTTGGATTTGTTTACACGGAGTTTCCTCTACCAATAGGTAAAGTCCCTGCAGCAAGCCTTTGTTTTGGAAAGCCTTTGTTTTGGTCTCTCAAAGTCACCACTGCCAAGCAGATCTACTGTAAGTAAATCTCTATGTGAAACTGGGATGGCTTTAGATAGCCAAGTACTTTAAAAGGAAAATGTGGGACAGCTTTGAGAGTGAAACCAACCAACAATGAAAAGAACTGAAGGCATCTTAAATTTTGAGTTTTTCCCCCTGGTAAAACTCTAGATTCTTGGCCCAAGACCTTCCAGCCCTTGGCATCCAAGAGGACTGGAGATAATGGAATTGGCTAAATAGTCACTCACCAACTAGTGGAAGGCGGGTAGCTGCTCTCTAGCGTTTTGGTCCAGGGCTTGTACCAACTGATCTGCTCAGCAGCTTTACCCCAGAACCTCTCGGGGTCAGCCACAGAGGCTGCAAAATGGGTCCTGTACTCGCCACCACTGCAGGTGGTCAGAGCCCTGCAGCCCCGGCCTCCGAGACCAGCCACCAAAGCCCTACGGGCTGCACCCGCTCCTCTTGCTGAAGGGGACCCTGGCAGGGGCGCCCCAAGCGTCCCGGCGCCTGTTACTTTGCGACATTGCACCCAGGATGGCTTCATTCTTCCTCTCTGCCCCTAGCAGCAGGCCCGACAGCTCGCAGTCACAACAGCTGGGACGCTGCCCCTAGGGGTGCGTGTAGGAGGCGGGGATTAATTCCGAAGTGAGCCCCAGGCTCAGAAGTTTGGAAGTCAAACTGAAGTCCGCGCTAAAAACCGACCTGGAGCCACCAGGTAAGCAACAGGCTGGAGCGGAGAGCTGGGTAAAGGGGGCAGAAGTCTGCAGAAGTTGAATTGCGTCACCCCTTAAATCAAACTCTAACATGAATTTTCAGACTTCGACAGTCACTTGTCATTTCACACAACGTCTCTGGACTAGGACACCTAGAACAAGAGCAAAGGGTCCAATGGCATATTTTAAATAGAAATGTGTGTCTCTGTCCCACAGCAGAATCATGTAACTCTGACCATGACAGCGGGGCCCAAGGGTGTTATTTTCCTTTACTCGCTTAATTCTTTGTTTAAAATTTAACCCAAACCCTAGTTACTAAAACCACAAGCAGCTCCAAGGAAACTTTTGTTCCAGGATTTCCCGGCAGCCGGGAGGAGAAATGGAAGGAGGGCTAGACAGCAGGGTTGGGCGGGGCTTCCAAGAGTGATTGACAGCTGGGCCACTGGGGATGGTAGCCCAGCAGGGATCTGGAGGCACCTGCCAATCCACTCCACTGAATTCAGAGGCAGAAGCCCAAAAGACTTGGGGTATTTCTTCCCTTCTCATTTGCCTCTTTGGAGTTTTTCTGACTTTCAGAGAACAGGTGGTTGTGAAATTTCTTTGAGTTAATAAAACTGTTTTAAAACGGAATGGGATAACTGTAAAGAAAGTAGGAGCCATTGCAGGGTACTCTCAAGTGGGTAAATTGTGTAATGTGTGGGTTATGCCTCAGGGAAAGCTATTCTGAAATATATCAAAAGATAAAATTAATCCGAAGAAGCTGATAACATTCAAAACACACAGGTGGTATGAATTCCCACCTCTGTACTCTTTCACACTTCAGTGAAATTCACAATCCTTTGCATTAATATCATGCCAAACACAATAACACAATCTGTCTTCCTGTCACAATATTTGAGGCTTTAAATGTAAAGATAATGTATTCTCAAGTCTTAGGTGAAAAATGGTAGAATGCCCTTGACCCTGTAAAGAATAATAAATTAAAGAGCTGTAAACAAATGATCCCAAGGTGAGTAAATGATGTGAAGATAAAGGCTAAAAAGAACAGGCATAAATCTAAGGCAAGACAGGAAAAAAAAAATGACTTTAGGTAACCAGCTCAGCTATTTAACTGTGAAGCAAGATACCGTACTTCTCCTACACACCCATATCATGTTTTACTCCAAACCCCCAAAGTTCTTAGAACCAGTGATATCTGGTAGCAGAAGACTGTCTTCACTTAGCTCAAAGGCCATTTAAACTCCTTACTCAATGATGCTCTGTGATACACCAATTGGGTGGACCCCAAATTATCACTATGTTCCCATCCCTTCCCAATTATGTGGGTTCTGACACTACATGTAGGTGGTTTGAAGGAAGTGAAAGAAGGTAGGAGCTTGGGTGTTGTTGGTCCACCTTGTATGTATACCTGTGCTTAACATTTTTAAAACAATAAGGTCCTGAAATCCTCAGGACTGTGAAAAGACTGGTAACTATCCTCCACATGTTTACTAAAGAAGCTTAGAGACAGTAGAACTAATGGCAGGGCTCAAGGCCACCAAGAAAAACAGTTAGGACAGGAACCCAAAAGAGACTCAGAGCTTAGGAGCCAGGACAATGGACTGGAGAGTAAACTCAGTCATTAAAGAGTCTTGTTGCAAAAGACCCGGGTTTGGTTCCCAGTGTCACCCACATGAAGGAACATTACCTACTCAGGTACCAACCTGTGTGGGGTACACAAATGTCCATGTATTCAAAACACTCATACACACAAAATATTAAAAAATAAGAATTTAAGCAGAAGAAAGATCAGACAAAGAAGGAAAGGAAGAAGGAAAAAAGAAAGCAAAAGAAAGAAAAGAAAAAGGGAAAAGAGAAAAGAGCCAGGCTGCAGAATGTTTAGACCTCAGACAGGTTGGGACACTGGCTGAGACCCCATGGGGATGAGCAAGAACAATCCAGACTGCGCTTTTATCACCCCATATCCCACGCCTTATCTCTATGCCACACACAAATAAGTTTGGGAATCTCCCTCCAGAAACTACAATTTTTAGGCCGGGGTTGATTATCTTCCCATATAAAAAAGGGATCATTTTCTAATTTTAACTAAGTACGATCAATTAAATATTCAAAGACATTCTTATTTGAGAAATCGCAGCAAAAAGGAATCCAAGAGGGTAGCGATGGTGTTAGAGACTCAGCAAGGACATAGACAACTAGAGAGGAGAATCCTGACTGAAAACAAACTGGATCTTCTATGTACGTCTTTAAAGGGAACAATGAGGAAGCTGGATTTAGCTGCTTACTGAGAAGAAAGCAGTCATTTGCTCCAATACCTAGAATGTCTCAGGACTTGGAGCCTTGATTTTCATTGGGCATTCAGAATTGAGATTAAGGCTGGCAAGCCAAAATTCTGATCTTAAAAACACAGACAAGGTAAATCTCCATGTTGCCATAGGAAACCACTTTGTTTGGAGCCATCAACACATTATTTTGTGTCTTAACGTTTTGGAAGAAAATAGACAGTGCCTTATTTTCTGTTCAGATCTTTAGCACTTAGATTAGGAGGTCACAGCCTATTTACTAATCACAAGCCATAGCAAATGTTTAAAAGTGTTCACTACGGTTCAAAGTTCTAATACTACAAGAGCACATGTTCAAATTTGGAACGTTCCCCTAACTTTCCCATGCAGCAATTTCTGTGTTGGTAATCTGAAGTTGATATAGTAGTGTATCATAAGACTGATATAAGACATAAATAAATATATGTAACATTGCATAGTAAGCCAAGCTAATTCAGGATTGCCATAAAGTCCATAAACAAATAATCCCCATAAAAAAAACAATTAATATATTTAAACTTGGATTTGAAAAGCCATGATTTTAATTTAAGCATACATGCAATATTTGTACTATTTCCAAGATAAAATTATACTTTAATTAGTTGAGGAAACAAGATAATCAATGTTTAAATCAGGTGAAACTGCAGCTTTGAAATGTATATTGATATGTACATAACATTTTAATTAAAATACTATTCTAGGTGACATTTAAAATACCTTAAGCAAAGATACATTTATTCAAAGATTACCCAAAAGCACAATCAGTGATGTGGGATGTCTTTGTGTATGCAGTGAATACCCCTGGATAATAAAGGAATTGTTTTGTCCTATGATAGAAGCATGCAGGAAATACAAGCATAGATACAGGGGAAGGAGGGCAGAGTCATGAGAGATGCAAGTCAACCACCCAAGAAGCAGTATATAATGGAGAACAGGTAAGCCATGAGCCACGTGGCAGGACTGATGAATAGTAATAGGTTAAGATGCAAGAACTAGCTAGCAGTAAGCCTGAGCCATAGGCCAAACAGCGTGTGATTAATATAAGCCTTGTGTGATTATTTGGGACCAAGTGGAGCCTCGAGGCTGAACCTCGGGCTAGGCCATGCCATGGGCAAGAGAGATTCATTTGGAAGGCAGGGCTAGGCTGGGCCAGAAATTTCTTACAATCTAATGTAGAAATAGAAAAGGAAATAGCAGCTGATACAGAGAAGGGTGAGTAGAAAGTATGAAAACCTATTCCAAAAGCCACAAGGAAATACACAGAGTATAAAATACCTAAGGAAAGGGATTGAACAGGGAGAAAAACTGAGATGTAGGAGGAAGACCAAGAAAAATGGAGCAAATTACTACTCAGTCTTTCCCAGTTTATAATTTTTCCTCACTAATAAAGATAAGAGAGTCTAATGTTATTCTAGATTACCCTAATTCTGTACCCTGTGCTCTGCTAGTCATACAAATCATCTTTGCCTAACTTTGCCAGACACAAAATGTCTAACTAGAGGAAGCATCAGAGCTTCTGAACTTCTGTCTTGTGATTCTCACAGCCTTCTTTCCTGGATAGATTGGAAACTCAGTGACTGGAAGTGGTCGTTGGAAGTGCTTACCTGTGAAGTATGTACTTGCTGAGGTGCAATTGAAGCTTGAAGGAATAAATTGTGACTCAGCAAAGCCATGTTAGGAAATAATGCTGATATTTGTCGACTAAAATCATTTTCAAATATCTAAAATGAAATAGAATATATAATGAAATTGTAACTTTTATGTTGGAAGTTTTTACTGTTCTCCCCCATATTAAGTAACTAAAAAGAAAATAAAAATGGATTGATTTAATAGGGTGGGGAATGGTAGAGCAAGGTAGTGGAGGGTGTATATAGAGAGAGAGCTCACATTTAAAGGTCCAGTAACTCAAACAGGGTAGAAACCTAGAGATAGGACCTAAAGAAAAGATTGTAGAGGAATACTTTCTCCTAGCTTGCCCCCCTCCCCATGGCTTGCTCAGGCAGCTCATCTATAAACCCCAGAACTCTAAAGCCCAGGATTGGCTCCATCCACAGTGCAATGCGGTGTTCTCACTTATTAAAGAAGAAAATTCCCCCACAGACTTGCCAACAGGCAAATCTTGAAAGCATATTTTCTCAAGTGAGGCCACACTTCCCAAATGAGCCTAGGCCTCTGTCAAGTCAACAAAAAATTAACCAGTTCACCCAGCAATAAGGGCAGGTTGTGGGCTTGAACTCTTGCCATTAGTTGAGGAGCTAGTAGCATTTGAAAGCTGCTGGAAAAGGAAGAGCCAGTTTTCTTTAAAGGTGTAACCCTTGCTATGTTATGCCAGGCCACATACCCAGCAGTGGTCTGCCATCACAAGCTGGAAAGGATGGGCAGGAGAGAGAGAGGGGGAAAGAGAGAAAGAGGGAGGGGGAGAGGAGAGAGAGAGGGAGAGGAGAGAGAGAGAGAGAGAGAGAGAGAGAGAGAGAGAGAGAGAGAGAGAGAGAGAGAGAGAGAGAGAGAGAGAGAATGAACATTAGTTGGGTGGATAGCTAAAATGGAAGTAAGTAAATCTGGGAGTTACAAAAGGGAGGCTGAATATGGTCAGAAGGTCTTGTAAGAATTGCCAAAGAGTTAATAAAAGCGCTAATTTTTTTAAAGTCATTGAACTAAATCAGATAAAAGGATTATTTCACAACAAATCTTCAGTGGCATGAGAGGACACTCTGCAACTCTGACTCATTCTTCAGACAAAGTAAGACCCGGGATTCACTCACTATCCTTATTTAGATTTCTAGAAAGTACCCAATAAAAATATGTTTCCCTCAGAAATATATAGAAATGTTTCCATTTGAGAAAAGCTTGAGCTCATGATCTAGCTATCATTTCCAATCACTCTTAGCATCTTTGTCTATGCTTGTTTTCTTTCCTTTATGCATAGTAATTTCCCAGTGCTAAAGGAATTCTCATTAATTCTTTTTGTGAAGGCCAATAAAAGTTATGAATTTTTAATCGAGCTCCCAAAATCTTCAAAGGTTCATTTTAATACTTTTGTAAGGATAATTCCTGCAGAATTAGATTATGTCTGTTTCATACTTGCACAAAACTGTCTATGTGACACTAAACTGTTTGTAATCCTAAAACATGATCGTATATTCCTGGCAGCAAATGATTAAGAGGAAAACGAACATCCTTTTGATGTAATGTTTTGTAAAGTATAATCATTGCCAGGCAGCAGCTTAGGTTGGCTATTTGTATGTATATGACCATGTGTTTTCGTGGTCATGTAGATGAAATTAAGCTATAAACTGAAAGGTGAGACCAGTTCCCCAAAGTAAGAGCTGCCCTAAAATAAGAAGTTGGACAAAAAGGTTTAGGCTTCAGAGACAATAAAGAACTCAGCTGCAATTGAGTTTAAATCTCAGGAAATGTAGGAAGAATGAAGTTTATGCTTGAAATGAAAGTAGGTGTCTCATTTATTGGAAATACTTTGGAAAAGAAAAAATTAAATATGAGTATATATTTGGTACAGCATGAAACCTGGCCAGGATTAATCTGTGCAGCTCCTCTCCATTATTATTTCTTTAAGTGCCTTTTGAAATTATAATTACACCCGTTTGTCTTACTCCCATGTATACCCCACCACACTCTCTTTCAAATTCATGGCCTTTTCATAATTGTTGTTGTTGTGTGTGTGTTCTTAAATGTATAAATAAAGCCAGCTCAGTCCACAGAATATTACTCATATGTATATGTTTTCAGGATGATCACTTGGTATTAGATACCTAATGGACCATCCATGGGGAAGAAAGACTATCTCCCCTGCTTCAGCATTCCTGAGTTGCCTGTGATGTTTTGTCTATGGCTGGCGTCCCCTGAGCTTTCCCCATTCCATATTAGCATATCACTGATGTCATCCTTGTTCAGGTCACATTGGGGTGGTCATGTCAGGGAAACTTCAAGGGTACAGCTTCTGACATGTCTAGGAGAAAGTTCCTGTTCGTCTGTCTCTTACCCATCTCTCTGTCCTCTCTTCCAGTGATCTCTGAGCTTTGGGTACAAGAATTGCATTTTAGATGTATCCATTGTGATTGCATTCCACAAAGCTTCATTTTGATCAGCTGTAAGTTTCTGTAAGGGGCTTTGTTGAAATAAGCTTTCTTGATGAAAAGAACAACATTCATCTTTGAGTATAAAGATATACTGTGTTAGGAATTATTCTGGTTTCATAAAGTATGAGCTGTAGGTTCTCCTCTGGGATCCATTGGTAATTGTCTAGGCTTCTAGTACCACACGTGATTTCTCTCTTATTGATTGGGTCTGAAGTCCAAGCATAGAGCTGTTCGTTACTGCCAAGGCATTGATGCCACCATTGAACCCTTAGGACTTCTATACCTCAAAAGTTATTCGCATGCCACATCTTGTATCTCAAGAAAGTAGCTGGCTGGAAAGAAGTGTAGAGCGCCCTCTGGATGCCTTTGTCCATCGATTATTTGAAAGATGGTATTCACAGGTGGCTTTTGAGATACCTGCTTTTTTCTTGCTGATGTAAATAATTACTTGTTTTAGAATTGAGCAGCTAGCCACTAATAGCTTATTAAGAATTTTTTGTTTCAATAGGAAATATTGGTAGATTTTCCTCAGAGGTACGAGTACTTGCAATTTCCAGTAAATTCTTTGTCGTCTTCTTCTTCTTCTTTTTTGATAAAAGCAGAAGGTCACATCTTCTTTTTTCATTGGGTGGTACTTTCATTTGTCTTCTTAATTCAGCTACTAGGCTATGTTAGTATGTGCATGAGATTTTGTCCTCTAGAATTATGTGTGTATAGCTTGACTATAGAATTGTACTATGATTTATATTGAAACTGGTTATAAACTAGCTATGTACCTCTATTAAAAGCCGATTAATGATACCTCACCAGCAAAAAAATCTTATTTTTCTTCCTCTTTTTTTAAACTCCAATTTCAAAAATGTCATGAGACTCTTCCTGAGTATTCCAGATGCTGGAATCACCTCTTTTTCTCTCTGTCACAATACCATAATGTAATACAAAGATTATTTTTGAAAGGAAATTGTCATGTCTTCGAAACTATCTAAAAGTTTATATATATAATGTACATATTATATAATATGTTATAAGATAATATATACATGGTATTTATAATAATATATAATAAAATAAATGTATATTATCAATTTATGATTGTTTTCATTTTCATTAGTATGCCTAAAATTCATTCCTCTGTCACTTTCCAGTGAGCTTGTTAACCTACTCTGTCATCTTAATGTACCTTTAGGCCCCATTTATTGACTATTACCACTCAGCTGATACAAGATCATGAGAAGATGTTTTTAGAAGACTAAAGCTCCATCTCAGTTCTTGAGATGATTGCAGTACAATCAGATGGACAATGGGTGTATATGTAGTATAGTCACTTTAGACCTCTGAAATTGTTTAAAAATTTAAGAAACCAAAAAAAGAGAAAACCTCATGAAATAATTTTAAATCATCATAACTTATGTAACATTCTTCCCTAAAATCTTGCGATGCTTTTCTACTATCCGTTGTAAAAAATTCAAAGTTTTCAGCACAGTTCTGTGGTTCATGTTAGGATTTTGTTCATATTTTGGTATGGTTTGCATTTACCCAGTTATTTGGCAGCAGATTTCTATGGATGCGTGTGGAAATGTGGCAGAAGGTGGCCAGGAGATGCTTAAAACCGTTTCCTTGTAGAAAAGAGCTTTATTGTCAGATGAGTATGGTTGTGATTAGCAGAAAGGTTATGATTATAATAGCAGAAAAGGCAAAAAGAAGGATAAAAAGAAATAAAAAGAGAGGGAGATTAGAGAGAGCTCCCAAGAGAAGACAAAGGGAGAGAGAGAGAGATTCAGAAGTGGGAATCTTGCTTTCAGTGGGGCTTGGTGTTAGAGCTCAGAGGACATGGATTTAGAAGCTAACAGTTCATATTTAATATTTTCTCTGCCCCCCTAGAAAATAGAAATAACTAGTTTATTCATATATATTGCTGTGTAAAAGTTTGTCCCATAACCACAACTTTAAAACTAGTGCTAATGAATTCATGTTAGTTTCTGTTACTGTGTGTGTGTGTTTGTAAAGAGAGAAGAAACGAATGAAGAAGAAAAAGGAGGCTCAGTTTTTAATGACTTTTACCTCAGAAAGCTGTATTTGTCACCTTTATGCAATTGTTCAGGCATACCAGCTGTATCAGTAACTTTACTGATGCTTTGACAAAACGCCATGAGGAATAAAATTCTACTGTACCAGAGAGACGCAGTAGCAGGCAGACCTGATGTCGACCATAAAGCCGAGGGTTCGCATCTTCCAAACACAAGCCCAGAAGAAAGAAAGCAAAATGGAAGTGAGGCTGAGTCACAAAAACTAGCACCACTGACACGATTCTTCTAAGAAGGCCATACCTCCTAAAGCTCCAGAATCTACCAATAACTGGGGACCCAGTATTCAAGCACCTGAGGCTCTGAGGGAGGGACATTTTGATTCAAACAACTACACAAACGTTGGTACAATGTCTGAAGACTGTGGAGAGACAGATATGTGGATGAGAGAGGATATTTTGGAGGAGAGGTACTAAAGAAAGTTATGCAACCCTCACCAAAATGGTATGGATAAATAACTCTTCGTGATAAGGTCATGTATACATCATACATATTTCTTTTTCCTGCAGGTGTGTGCTTATGCTCTACCTGGGCCACCTGCTTGTGATCCCTTTAAAATTCTCACCCTTTCCATTTTTCAGTAATCTTTCATCTGTTCCAGTGCATTAACCCACGTAGACCATTTCCAACTACCCCTTCACCACTTAGTTAAAAGATCTTCTCTGGGACATGTGCCTTGATTCATTGAGTTTCCTCTGCCATGTTTACATCTTTTGTCCGTGTCTTTAATTATTACTTCTTAATTATTTTTTAAACCTGAAGTAATGTAAACAGGATAATGATTCTGCTCACTCACAATATTGTGAGCCGATGTATTGTATAATTTAGTTTCCTTCATGTTCTCTATACTTTACATAGTGCTATAATATAGGGCCTAATTCTTAATACAAGCTCATTGAATGACTAGTCAAATTAGTAGTGTACTGTCTTCTTATGTATAAGTGTGTCTTAGCTCTATTGCTGTGAAGAGACACCATGGTCAAGACAACTTACAAAAAAAATCATTTAATTGGGGGATGCTTACAGTTTCAAAAGTTTAGTCCACTATCACCATGAGAGGAAACATAAAGACAGACAGGAGTTCTTGCTGGAGAAGTAGCTGAAAACATTCTGATCCACAGGCAGACAGACAGACAGGCAGACAAACAGACAGACAGAGAGACAGAGAGACTAGGCCCATTATGAGCTTTGGAACCTCAAAACTCTCTCCCAGTGTCACACTTCCTCCAACAAGACCATACCTACTTCAAAAAAGCCTCACCTCCTAATCCATGTAATCCTTTAAACCTACTTTCGGTTTGGTGCCCAAAGCATTCAAATGTTCTCATTCAAACCACCTCAATGTGCATATACATTTCATATTCTATGAATCTTGTCATAGAAAGAGGAATTGCAAAATACATTTTGAAGGAGATGAAGAAGATGATGAATAAGGAGGAGGAGAAGAAAAAATGAGAACTAACTTGATCCCCTTTAATCCAAACTGCCCAAAACCAAACTCTCTCTCTCTCTCTCTCTCTCTCTCTCTCTCTCTCTCTCTCTCTCTCTCTCTCTCTCTCTCTCTCTCTCTCTCTCTCTCTCTCTCTTTCTCCAAATTTATCTTCTGCCATTGTTTGAATTTGGCATTCCCCTCTAAAATTTACTGAAATTTAATATCTTCAATGAGATATTAAGACCGTGATTAGACTTAAAAGATTAGAACTCTTTCCTCAAAATGTACTCACCATTCGTAAGATTAATAGGCAAGATAATGAATCCTGAGAGGAGTAAAATCAAGTTAGGACCAGTCCTAAACTCTACAAAATTAAAATATAGATTACAAAACACAATACTGCTAGAAAGTCCAAGTTTTAGATTTAATAGATAAATGATTACACGTGTCAGAATTAGTAGCAAATGTTTATAAAGTCTGTCACAATCCCAAAATTATACAAACATCATTAAACTAAAGTTAATAGTTGTGCTAATATGCATGAATCCACTCAATTATAGGTATTATAGAAGGTAAAATATCTAACATCACCTAATATTTTCATGATTCAGCTATTTCTCAAATTACATTTTTTTTTATTCATGCAGCATGCTCCGTTTTTAAAGTTTTAATTTCACAGAAATTCAAAACTGCTTCCCCACTTGACATTGACTGAAGAATAGGAAACCTTTCTTCAACACCCTGATTTTTCATTTAACCCACTGGCTAGACAGGCATTTAATACTTCAAACATTCTTAATCTTTGATAATAGTCTTTTTAAAACCTACAGTGGAGAGCCAAAAAGGAACCTCTCACCCACAGAAAACCTGTTAATACTTCAGACCCTATTTGAGCCTTTTGAAGTTTTAAGATTAGGTGTATTGGCTTTGGTATAAAATAAAACAAAGCAGCTGTCAAAATGTACTTACTAACCTGAGTTCACTGACTGTCATACTGTTTACTGTTTTGCAATCTGGAGGACCCTGAATAGATAGTCTGGCTTTAGTGCATCTAATTTGCTTACAAAAGATCTCAATCTTAGAAAAAAGTACAAGGTAAAGATATCCGTTCTCTCCACCTCCACCCCAATATATAATTCCCTTACTATTATCAAGATAATGTGATGTTTCTATGAATCCTGTGTAATGTAATAATATTGAGTATGAACAGGAAGCCATAACTAAAGCAGAGGTGTAAACCTAGTTAAGTGATCACCTCCTTTATATTTTATCTTCATAGGACTAAATGAATAGAAATTGAAGGCAGCCCTTACTTTGATCAGAGAGCAATTAAGATCTGAATGCCACAAGATACACAATAATATCAGTATAAAATATTAATTTTAAACGAACATTTTATTAACGTATGACATTACCCTTTTGAAGACCATGCAAGACAGTAAAAAATAGCTAAAACTTATGACATGGTTATGTGTAGAGGTTACAAAAACTCCCCACTAATTTTAAGAGTGATCTATATTAACAGATCAAGAATCTATATAGGAAAAATGAAGTTGATCTTTAACAATGTAAATACATTTGTTCTGATATAAAGAAAGCAGTGATGGCCCTAAGAAACTTATAACTACAATCTATGATCAAATCTTTCAATTTCTATTGAATTTCTAATAATAATGCAGAGAAAAGGACCCTCTGCAGTAATAACATTAAACTTCCTAGGCATTTTGATGTATTAAGGATCTCAATTTAGTAATTACATTTATTCACATTTATGTAGGATTTTTTTTTTAAAGGAAAGGGCTTATTTTAGCTGACAGTTCCAGAGGGAGGAAGTTCATAATGGTGAGGATGGTGTAAGAGAAAGAAGAGCAGGAAGCAGGGAGAGCGGGAGTTCAGGCAATGTCATAAATGATCAAAGCCTGCCCCAGTGATGTGCTTTCCTCCTGCAAGGGTCCACCTCCTAAAGGCTTCATTACCTCCTCAAACAACATTATCAACTGGGAAGCACGTGTTCAAATCCAAGAGTCTATGGGGGATATTTATGCCTCAAAAGATAACATGAACCCATATAACATATATGTCAACATATAACATGTGTTGTAATTCTGACATTTTTCATTGCTGTCATAAGATAACTGGCAAAAGTATTTATTTGGCATGCAGTCCATCATAGTAAGGAAGTGACAGCGGAGGTGTGAGGTAGCTGTTCACATTGCATCCACAATCAGAAAGCAGAGTGAAATAATAACACTGGAGCTCAGCTCACTTGTTCTTTTTTATTCAGTCCTGAACCCTAGCCTATGAAATGATACCATCAATTTCAGGGCAGTCTTACCTCAATTAAACTACTCTGAAAACACCCCTCATATACACGCCCAAAGGTGTGTCTCCTAGGTGATTATAAATCCAGTCAAATTGACAGTAAAGATTGACCACACACACACACACACACACACACACACACACACACACACACACACACACACACACCTCCTTCTTCTATAATTTGTCTTGGTCATAGTGTTATTAACCACTGTAACAAAAACAGTTTCTAATACATTACCCAAAATGTAAAATGTGCTGAAGGCATAACTACATCTATTTTAAAATATCTGCTGGATATATTGTTTTATAAAGTTCTTCTCTTATTTTTTTATATGCTATGTCATCTCTTGGGAACATTCTTCTTTATTCTGTACCTGCCCTAACTTGCCTCACACATATACAGTGAATCTGTGAAGTGAAGAAATAATCAGAACTTATAAAGTGAGAAAAAGTGCTCTCTAAGCCGCAGAGAGTACGAAGGAACTCATCTTCACAGAAACTGGGAATCTCTGAAGGTTTTTGAATGGTGTACACATGAGTTCTTACGTGTGTGTGTTTATTATGTGGACATGTTTTTCTGTTTGCATGCCTGTGTGTGTTTGTGTCTGAGTAATACTTCTTGGGGGTTACTATTCACCTAACTGAAGTTTATCTAAACAGTACCAACCTACCTCTTAGGGTAAAAAGAGCAGCAATAAATTGTTACAGGATGCTGAAAAATGGACACATAGATGGAATGCTCAACATTGAAAAATTTCAATTTAATTTTAGGACAATCTGGTGATCTGTGTGTAAACAGCATCATCTGTAATTCTAGAAGCCCAATGTATATAGAAAAAAGCAAATCTGAACCCAGCAAAAGTAGGGTTAAAACAGTAAACATGAGATAGTTATTGAAGAATATGAGAGAGAATGACTGTATAAAGGTGTTCAAGTCAAATTATGTCAAAATAAATTATGTGAGAGCCCCAGATTTATAAAATTTGGGAAATTCAGATTATTGTGTTTGCCTACTGTTCTCCAAATGGACTCCAAATGTTCCTGTCTAACTGACAATTTCCTTTATGATGCAGACCATTTTAGCTCGCTTTCTTCATCTCTTTCATATTTCCAAATTGTCTACATCAGCTTAAATCTACTTCCTAGTCCTCTGCCGTCTGAGAGAATATCACAGAAATCTCATTTTAATGCAGAATCAGTTAAAACAAAGTAGAAGTCCCAAGCAGAAGCTCAAATAATTCTAGTGTGTGTGTGTGTGTGTGTGTGTGTGTGTGTGTGTGTGTGTGTGTATGTATGTGTGTGTATATATGTGTATGTGTATGTGGGGGTGGGGGTATGGGTGGGTGGGTGTACAGTTAGCAGTTTATGTGAGGTGTCACTCTGTCTTATTTTTAGAGACAGGTTTTTTTGGCCAAACACGGAGCTAAGAGATTTGGCTAGGCTAGATGGCTTACAAGCTCCAGGAATCATCTCCTCACCAACTTTTCCCACAGTGCTGGCATTATAAATATGTACCTCCACATTCAGTTGTTACATTTCTGCTGAGCATCTAAACTCAGGTCCTTACACTTGTATTACAAGCATTTTTACCAACTAAGTCATCTCCCCAGAACATTTAATTATAATATTTTGAGAGTATAGAAACCATCAAGTTATTGACAGAAGTGTCTTTTTGAAAATACACAACCATCTAGGCCTTTTTTATTTTGCTATGTAACAGAATAGAAGGCTGAAAAAATGATTACACATCAGACATGGTACCAGTAAGTTTTGGGTGAAGCCTTTTCTGGCTAAATTTTGTATCATAAGATTGTCATCTTGTCAATTAGAAAAAAAAATTTCCCCCTTTCTTCAGAAACTGGATTTAAATACAATTCCATTGAACCTGGGCAATTATTTTACTGATTTTACTAAAATTAAATCAATTGCTATTAAGACAGCATTAGATCAGTATGTATACAAGATTCTTAGGTTTTGTGCAGTTAACAATAAATAATTTCATGTCAATTATAGTTAAATATAGAGAGTGACTACAACCAACAATACAAGTTTTCACAAAAGATAATATCTGATTATTACCTTATGAGAAAAAATCCCAAAATTAAACTAAGTCTCACGAATTTTTATACAGATTCATAAGAGCCTAACATCTTCCCCCTCTAATAGCTATGTTCTTTTCTTTTTTATGCCTGCCACTAAAGTATTTTCCTAAGAGTGCACAATTCTGATTCATAAAGTTGCAATCAACACAATGTGTATTTGTGTTGTGCACCACCTCCGAGACTGTTCCTTGTAGAATCCTGAATAAGATTTGGGGCATCATATTTTTCCTCTTCCTTCTGCCTCTTCTTTAGCTGTAAAAAATTCAATGAGAAACTCTTCTAAGCAAGAGCTAAGCTACTACATTTCCATGGAGAGCAAAGTCATAAGAGCCACTGTTTCCTGTGTGATGTGAATGAGAAACAGTGTCTACTGTTGAGGCATAGAAATTTGAGTATGGTGATATTTTGTTTATGCTGTAACAAATAAAGCTTGCCTGAAGATCAGAGGGTAGAGCCAGCCACTAGATAACCACAGAGGTCATACAGAAGTGGCTCATGCTTTTAATCCCAGCACTTGGGAAGAGGAAACAGGAACTAATATGGCTGGGAGAAGAGAGGTTTGGTGGGGTGGAGACAGGAACCTGGTCTTTTTGGCTCAGGAGTTGGTAAGGTGAGATGTGGCTCTGCCTGGCTGCTCCTTTGTCTCTCTGATCTTTCAGCATTTATCCCGAAATCTGGCTCTGGGTCATTATTATTAAAACCAATTAGGATTCACACTACATCTGGGGCTAGCTTCATGCAAGGTACAAGGAAGAGGAAATCTACACACTCATCTCTTCTCTTTTGTCTCCTGATGAGCACACTCAACCTTGCAGTTCCACTGATGTGTCACTAAAAGCATACCAGCTGATGTGCTAAATTCTTACCATTGACATTTCTTCTGTTTGTGAAAACAAGATGGCAGGTATCTATCTTTGTAGGAATTTTATACCTTCTTTTTATGTCTTAGGATTTGTGTTTAACACAGATATCATTAACATAATATATCTGATGGTGCATTTTGTTGTGTATGTAATTCACTTATGGAAAGCAATGTATTTTATAGTAGAAACGGCAAGACCTTAACAGACAGTTTCATGGTGTTTTTTAGAACCATTTAGATTCTTATATCATTGAATTGATAGTCATGAAAGGCTGGTACAGAGATTTTAAAGTCTAAGATTACTCATGACTATATTATTTCTTGGAAAGTGGAGGTATATAATAGGATACAACTAGGTCCATTGAGGAAACCTGAAGAGGCTATTTTCAGTTACTTATTTCTACCAGATATAGGGAAGGCACTGAGAAGCTTCAAAATTGTAAAGTCTTTCCTAGAGAGTTAAGTAAAAAGACTGAAGTGAAAGATTATATTGGTTGGGCTTCAAAATAGAATATTCTGAAGTGTATACACATTTTAATACAAGCAGTTATTCAAAAAAACAATCACACAGTGTGCATGTTGAATCATCCAAGTAGACTGATGGGTCTCTAAGTTCAAGGGCTTCACAAAGTATTGCTATAGGCAAGGTAATATTTGAATGCAAACTGAAATTGTAGCCCTGCAGTCCACAGCAGAATGTATTTTCAACTCTGGGTTATATATGCATCATCACATTTTATA